>JAQIVE010002900.1:0-18380 GCA_034698285.1 Sminthurinus bimaculatus | reverse complement strand
ATGAGAATTTCGGATTCTTTCCTCTTCCTGCCCTTCCTTTCCCATATCTATTTAATAAAGTGGACGGTTTTCGACAAAACACAAACTGGGTAATTTGAGAAATAGAATAACAATGATGATAATAATAATTGTCGTTAAACAAAATTGTCAACGAGAGACACAAGGAAAATTTTCCCATCTATGTTGTCTGTATTTGTACATTCATAAGAGTAATATGGACAACAACACACACGTTTGCGGTGTACTGGCAGTTATAATAATTGCATAATGGAACTTTTGTACCTATGTGTGTACCTTTACCGTTTGTGGGTCTAATAGTTATACAAAAGTGTTAAAAACTATATTTTCATAGTGGTACAGTTTAAACTAAATGCATGGAGAATATAAAGATATTCGTGCGGTGAACAGTACGTACATGTAGAATGTATACATATACATATAGTTATCTTTTTTCGCCACTTTGAGGAGCATTTTCAGCATATTTTTTCAATTTACTTGATAAAATCAATAGGGTACTTAACATGGATGTCCCCCGTGTACTAAATTTACTGGACAACTCATTGTTGTCGTTATTGCGTCAACTGGACATTGATTCTCCAGATCAATTTTATAACTTTTACCTTCAAAGTATAGCTGTGAATTTCTGAAGCTTATAAAATTAGTGATACAAAGTTTGATTGAATTGTGAACAAAATTTGCTCCGTTATACAGGGCACCGGAACCTACTTATTATACTGGCTGACAACGTTTATGAGAAAACAAGGTAGACATTTTACTTAGCCGTTCTACGGGCATTCCTATACTTTATTTCTGTGAAAGAAATAACATGGAAAAAATAAAGAAGAAAAGAAAACGAAGACGAAAATTTCAAAAAGTGGTTTAGTACACATGGGGATTCGGCAGGTATAAGAATGTATTGTACATGGAAGAGTATAGGTTGAGCAGTAGTGAAAAAAGTATGTATTCTATTGTGTATTACAATATGAATATTATAGGGTAGAGTTGTGTAAACTGGGTCGGTGTAAAAGTTGGGACACTGGTATGTAAAAATGGAAAGCGTAATAAATCGACGGTGAAAGTATTTTTTTCACAATATATTATGAATGCTTTACGCATAAACATAATAAATTATTTAAGGACTGGAGTTCTTAACACAAGAAAGCCTGTTGAAATGAAGTTACACTACTAAATTTTGAAAATACAACTTTTGTCGATATTAAAGTACCAATCAGACCAGAAATTCTGAACTGTGAGATGTGACCTCCTGGTCATATCGAAATTGAAGTTAGAAGAACATTCGAAAAAATTGAGACTTCCCAATTATTTTGATACCTTCCTAACCCAGTGGATTGCTTGATTTTTTAAGAATTTTCTTATTGTCGGTATAACCAGTCAGAATTTTCATTGGTTACATTTTCGAGAGCAGATTTGAAAAGGTGCCTGAAGTTTTCAATTGTTTTCAGATTTTGATTCTAATTAAGTTAAAACTTCAGATGAAGGTTGTCCTTAAAACAGCAAATTGGAAGAATTGTTGTTTATGAGCACACGGATACATACGTCTGGGAAACAAAAAAGGAACATATTGACAAACATTTAAGTGCATATCGCACTTTGACATGCAGTAAACTATCCGTATACGACCTCTGTTTGAGCGTACTTACATATTTTTGCGCAAATGAACAAATACATGCCACCAAATTTTCATGCATGGATACACATTTACGTAAGCCACCACCAACAACACAAAATAGTTATCAGTTGGGGTATAAGATGAACGATGATTTAGCATCAAATTATAATTTTTGTGGATGATGTAAGCTGTAAGTATCTTAAAAACAGCCTGTCTAGTATATTGGTCAACGATGCAAAAGAGGTTTTATCATTCGCCATCTTTTCACTTGATAAATTTTTAATTCTAGTTATTTTTTCACACTGATGAAATAGGTATCCTTAGATAGAGCAAAATTCTATAATAAATACACTCGAAAATAACTAAAAACAAGTCCACTAGTTGAAGCTAATGTACATTATTTCCCGCACTGTCCCATTTTATGCCACTCTACCCTATGCATAAATGGGGCGTTTCATTTTTGAGCCACACTCGCACAGGCTCCAATAAATCTTGAGGGGTGTCGCTTGCCACACAGAAATCGGTCCCCGAGTGGTAAGTGTGTATGTGTGTTGTGTGTAAGCTAAGCTTTTCTTGTTCAAAGCTTTCAAGGAAGGTGGCGAAGTTTCTCGCTTCCCTCAAACATGGGGCTTTTGACAAGCAGCACTGTGGAAAAAGGCACCAGAGATGAAAAGTATCGTGAACTTTCCTCATGTACTTACTATGTACTATAAATGGATGAAAACTGATGAAATTATTCAATTGATTCTCCTTGACCATTTTTTCCATCTTTTTCTTTGCTCAGCTCCAATCGATTGTATCCAATTTAAAATATGGATGTATGTGCGATGTGTACATCAGGCGGCTGTGTGTATGATTTTAGCCTTTTAAATCGCCTCCAAATTGATCATATATTCGGGAAATGTGAAACTTCTGTAGAAACTCTATAGAATATAAAATAAATACGAGAAATGGCCAACAGTATAATATGCTGCACATTGTAACTATACGTGTTTAGATGTATTTGTTAGCATTGACTTGATAATATAATGCTGATATGTACTTCATAATATAAAGAATGAGGAATTCGTTATGACTGTTTGCACTTCATTTCATGGATGATAACTGGATGGTTGCTCAACTCAGCTATTGAATTTTGAAGTCCGTCATGAATACTTAAATGAAACACTTGAATTATGGATTGAATTTTGAGTGAATAGCTAGGCAATGCCTTTTATCATAAATTGAAAATTAAATTGTCTAAATACATAATATTATTTTATTTGCCGAGGAAGGAGGAAGGAAATTGTGTAGTAGAAGTTAAACAATAACGTTTGATATTTTGAAATGTACGAGTTTGGTAACTGGTAACATACATATTATGACATACTAGCAGTAAGCATAATAATATGTATGAATGATGTATTTTGTTCCAGGAAATTTTAGCTTGACCCTATAAAACTCGTTACGCAACGCAATCCTTGAGCTTATGATTTTATTGTTCCCTATTTTGAGTTTTGAGTCCGTCAAAAAAAAAAATCCGTTTTTTTTAATTTTTATCAAATCACATTTGTTTTTAATTTTGGTCAAAAAGTGTTTTTCGAAGATTATTTAAAAACGATACAGTATCCAACGAATGTTAGTCATTTAGTTTTTCAAAAATAATAGCATAATACATATTATTATACTTGTACAGGTGTGACGTGTAAAAAGTAAGTAGAAGATCGGAGATCTGAGCCGCTCGGATTCTGAGATTCTGAGCTGATGAATAGCACCCTAACAGTTTGTAACTAATCTTGATTTTCTGAATTTATTATATATATTTTTTGTGAATATTACATATTATCTTAGAGTATAAAGAATACTTGTAGAGGACGAAGAATTGTCGATGTTAAATGTTGTGTTTAGAGTATAAAGAATGTTCTTTATACTCTAAGCATATTATAGCTTTTCATACTAGTGTATACTGTATTTTAAGCTTTTGATTTAATAAAAACTTTGTAATATATTCGCAGGTCACAGGTCCACATTATTATTATTAACATTGAGGATTGAGGTAAGAAAAGCAACCTGTGTATTATTCTATGTATTACTTACATGTTATTCATGTTACCAATACATATCATAACTATATCACAAGCAAGTATGATGTTTCAATATTTCATTGTATTTCATCACCTTTTCTGTCTATATAGTTTTATAGTTTTTGAAGAATTCTGAACCTATGAAGGTTGGAAACTTTGTACTTTAAAAGTTGAACAAAATTAAAAATTTTGCATGTTTTCAAGTTTTCAAGTCTACTTCAATTTTCGAAACTTACAAAAACTCTACTACTGCGTAGGAACTAGCACCTAGGCATAATAATAAAAGTACAAGTTTCGGCATAATAGAGGCTATAAGCAAGAAGCAAGCTATAAAAATGACTATTTTTTGTACATTTGCAAAATTTTAAAACTCTACAGATTTAAAAATACAAAAAGTTTTAATAATCTAGTATTCCGGAATCCGGAATAGCACCAATTTTTTATTCTCTAGAATATCAATCGAATACTTTGTAATAAGCATTTTCCTATAAGTTCAAGAGTGTGTGTATATACAGAATAAAACCTGTGTTAAGCAAGTACATGGCTTACACCAAACTTGTAATTTTAATTAAAAAGTCAGAGGTGTGAGATATGCTTCTGCATAAATATTATAGGATAGTGTTTTATTAAGCGAAAGTGACTCTAGAAAATAATAAGTGAGAAACAGATAAGAGGATGATATTATAAAATTTTATATTATAATCATAATATCCTAGAAGATATTAAGTACTATATACTACGAAGTATACTATAATAATATTGTATACCTATATCATATTATTATACTTTTCTGGAGAGTGGTTGAGTAAGTGAGAGAGGGAGCACTAGGAGCAGAGTGAAGAGGTGAACTTTGTTGGTATTATTATTATAAGGACAAAAGTAAATGAAAAGGGCGAAAGAGAGTAACCAAGAGAGATTCGACTAACACATGGGAAGATGAAGGAGAAGGAGGAAAAGGGATTGAGTAGTGTGTATGTATGTAGTTGACTGTGTGTATCTGTGTGTGGAAGATAATTTGGTGGTTAGATGTGTGGTGTGGGGAAAGTGAAGGTTTCAAGAAGGTGTTAGTCTTAGGGGGAAATTCGGGCGAGACTTTCTCGGTCTAAGTGTCATCGCGTGCAACTCTTCGGTCTGATAGCGAGAGAGAGAGAGAGGTAGAGATAGGGAGAGAAATAGAGAAATAAAGGGAGAGCGAGGAAGAACATAATATCAAAATTTCGGGAGTGGTTTGTTCTTCTTCGAACAGCCTGAAAAAGCGTGAGCCAATGGAAAAGCTTGTTCCTCATTATCACTAAGGGGTGAGAATGTATATAGCGAGAGAAACGGCGCGTATATATACTTGAGTCGTATACGTAGTGTATTTTATACAGCATGCATTGTATGTACTTGCTTGGTCGTCAGCGACAGACTCTGGAAGTCAGATAGAGTGAACTGTAGATGTTCCCAATGAACCTCTTTTTTTGGAAAGTTAAAGCCTTACCCCGCCATGTTGTTCCTTTTGGTTCACAAAAATTAGTCTGAAAATGCAATTTTCCCCACATTTTCAAAGGTCAAGTGTTAAAGGTCACTAAAATCTCAGCGATGCTTGTGATTGGCAGGTAGAATCTTTTTCGAGTATCAAAATTAAAATATCCTAGGACCATGTTCAATTTCGTAAAGGGGCGAAATTTTAAACAAATTCCTTCTGGGATTTCTAGAAGGTCAAAGTTCGGTCCTCAGACCGAATTTTGACCTTGTTTTTAACCTTTAACAAATTCGGATGAAATTTTTAGAGGAATTCTTTTTAACTGCATACAACGATCAACATGGTGGCCAAATGCTTTAGCTTTTCCAAAAAATTGGTTTTCAGAACAGGTCTAGTGAGCAGTTGTAGTGAGAAGAGAAGTAGAGCTAGGCGTCGCAGTTTTCGCCTTTTCTTCTTCATCCAGCCCACAAACTGCCAGTGCGTCCCAAACTTGCGAGGCCTCTCTCTCCACCATTTCTATATCATTCTCTATGCACTATTCCCTTCTTCTTTTTACACTTCATTCAGTCAGTCCTTCGGTCACCGTGAGAGTGAGACGCGTTATATTATACACTAAGCTAGAAGAGGCACAAAGTGAGAGAGAGAGAGGCAAAATATAACACTGAAGAGCGAGAGAGAGAGAGAGAGAGAGTGACTGAAAGGGAGAGAGACGGCAAAGCTAGTTCTGCTTTTGCCAAAAAACACACGTACTAACATTGTCACTAAACGTGTGACAACCGTTCTTCTCGTTCCTCCTGTCTGTCAGTTAGTCAGTCACCGCTCTATATACATATACAACTTGATCATCATGTAACATTACAAGATTCGGACCCGACACGTCAGGATCAATGTTTTAGTTTCGAGTTACTAAACTACTATTATAACCATAAATAAACCATCACAGAAAAAAATATTATTCTCTCTCCTTCCTGCATTGTTGTTTTTAAAAAGTTTTATTTATTAATAAATATTATATTTAATCCACGGTGAGAGTGAACCGAGTGATCTTTCGTTACTATACAATAATAATAATATTTATTTATTTTTATTTTTATTACAGTTGAAAGTTTACGTGTGTGTTTGTCTACTTCTTTATTTCAACATGTTGGAAATTAGAAAGAATGATAACCGAGAAGAATCACAACCGCAAGACGTTACTTTATAATATACACGTGCTTTTCCTTTATTGGATTTAAACATCATGCAGTTGTGCAGTGGAACAAAAATGACAGATAAAAAATTTAAGAATTGCTCGTGTTGAAGAAGAAAAAGAAGAACCCGAACTGGTTTCAAAATTTCCAACAAAGTTATTTATTATTTTCAGTTTATGTGTGTGAATCTCGTGAACTGTGCACCTACACACATAATATACATGGAAAATACTAAAAATACTATTATTTTTATAGTACCAAATATCGAACGCCGACAAAGAAGAAAAATGTTACAACAATCATTATGATATATAAATTCCTATGATAAGACACAAGGGCATTCTTTTTTTAGTCCCCGTTAGTCATCATCAACATCAGCAGTGAAAAAACTGTTATAAAATCATCATCATCTTAGTATAATAATAGTTATAATTTAAAAAAAAAGAGGAAGAAGAAAATTAATATTTGTGTCAAGTGTGAAAAAATTATTATTTAATAATATACAAATAATATTGCTGGAGCATTTTGGAGTTAATTGTGATTTTTAACGACGGAGGAGAACACGAAGAGTGTCTTTTTAAGTGTAGTTTTTAATGTCATTATGTGAAGTTCTTAACCGTTGTGCAAATTTTCAAACTTCTTTCCCAATGAGGTTTGACGACATGCAATTTCCCCCTTTTCTATTACCCAGGGCTCCTCCATCAGGACCTGCTGATTTTAGTGTCTCGTCACTTCTTGGTCAGTCACCATACTTACCCCTTGGGGCACCAAGTTACCCACTCCTACCAAAGTTGGGACCCTATCCACATCCGCCGGGTTCCTCTCTGGGTGGATCCGCTGATGACCTGAGACCTTTAAGAAGTTTACCTCCTGATGATGATGGGGTCGTCGATGACCCGAAAGTCACCCTGGAGGGACGTGATTTATGGGAAAAATTTCATAAACTTGGGACTGAAATGGTCATCACCAAATCGGGAAGGTAAGATGATCCTCCTCCTTCATTTTCATTCATCCTTTTAGTAGGTATATAGTATAAAAGTGCAGAATAGAATATGTGAGAAAAGAAATTATAAAAAACATTCCCCATGTCAGCTTCTTCTTCTATAGTACAATTACAATATATATATACATAAAAAGAGGTGTGTTTGTGTATATAGTGTTTATTGTGTTAGTTTTCAAGTTTTCAATCTTCATCAAGTTAAGATGACGAAGACGACAAAGATGTTAAAAAACGTGGTTAATTTCTTTAGGTAGGATTTATTATTACAGCTCAAGGGTGAGAAATCCTTATTATTGTGAGTGAGTGTCGAGTATTTTATTTTTATTATTTATGTGTGCACATTTAGATATGCAAATATGTAAGTACGGTGTTAATGGGAAATATTCTCATCATGCATACACACACTGGCTCTGCACTCTGTATATTATGCTGTAAGAGATTAACATCGTTTTGTTTTAAAAATTATTACTCAATTTACATATAGTGTAGAGTGCAAAAGTTGGTAGTTGTAAACGTGGGTTGATGATAATTTAAGCACGTCAAGTGGAATTTGAGTTGTTGCAAATTACACTGTTTAGATTATTATTAATTTTTTCTCGTGTAGTCAATAAATACAAGGCAGGCAGTGTATATGGTAAATAAATCTTTGATTAAAAATGTTGGGAGGAGAAAAAAATTAATGTTATATGTTATATCGTATGATGTGAATTTTGTCAGCAATGCTAAGCAGGTTCTGGAGTACAAGTCTATAGTATACAGGCAGATTCTTGCTAATAATCATTGTGTGTAAATTTACTGACAAAAAGCGATAGTAAAATTTTGTTAAAATTATCTTCAAAATTTAAAATATTGTTGGTCTTTTGTATTCAACATGATACGGTTTCACGAGTTACCCAATGTTGCAGTATTAAATTTTAACGTGTAAGAAATTTTTTCATTTCTTTTCCAGTGTTTATCCACGTTATACTGAATATGACTGGATGAAAATTAGCAAGAAAAAAGTTGGAAAATATTTAGAATAATCTTATAGTAGATTAGATAATAATAATAGTAATGTTGAAAGTTAGAATAATTGTACATGTCGTCGAAATGTAAAAACAGTAGTCATATTATATAAGATTGAAAGTAAAAGTTGTGTGCTTGAAATGTTGGAAAATTTTTACTAAAGAAGAAGAGCAAATGAGTATAGATTGCTCAAATATTATATTATGTAAACCGACAAACAATGAATATTGTTCTTGAGAAAGCTCGCGAGAATGTGAGATAAACTCCGAGGAATTTGACTGATATATTTAAATTGCAAAGTAATTATACAATACCGAGCACCTTAAAGTTTTAGGAACATGTATATATTATTATATAATGAAAATATTTTAGCACTAGTATTTGTGGATATAAAGTTTCGAAATTTTTGACACACTTTAGATTTTTCATTGTAAAGATAATGACTACTTATTTTAGGATAGGTGTTTGAAAAATTCCATGAATTCATTCTCTAGAAAAATGTTTACCGTTATTTTGTAGTTTGACAAAGTATTTTAAATGCATATGCTGAAATAATTAAATTCCCGCAGTAATAATGACACCCACATTGTTTATGAAAAAGGTGTGAATTTTTATCCTGTTTTTAAATAAAGGTTAAAACATACTCCAAAAAAATATGTAAATAATTTATAGTTTGCAGTTAAGAGTTAAAGATTTCAATCGAGTTAACTGTCTCGGTAATTCTTTGTAATATTCTTGTAATCGTAGAGAGACTATCGAGAATTGTCAGACTTACTTATAGTCTCTAAGAAAAACATGTGTCCAAGTGTGAAGTAGTTATCACACTTCATGGATCGTGGAAAAGTACTATTGTTTTTTATAGTACTTCCAGCTTTGGTGTGTATAAGGTGGCAGAAATTTCATCCCTTTACTATTTATTATCATTGTGGGCAAGATGTAATCATGATATAACTTTCAACACATCTACGAAATATATATGGAGATGTTACATGTATCGGAAAAAGGAATGAGGTTTGTTTTTGTACCCTTCGGGATTTTTACAATATTATACCCCACTCTACTACTGCCAGTTCCTTACAAAGTCAATCGACTTGGACTCTTGTAAAATTTACAATGTCAAATTACAAATTACGGATTGGGCAGGAGCTGGAATATGTTAGAGATCGAAAATCGAAAGAGTAATACAATAAATTATCAAGAGCTTATAAAGTAGCCATATTAATAATTCAATGCACTCGGCGAGAAAAAAAAGCTATATTATATTGAACTGGAATAACATACATTTTTCATCTCTCTTCTTTCTCTCTCTCACTTTTCCTTTGGGTTCAAATCTGATAAAATTCCGTTTGTGTAAGGACAGGTGAACAAAAATCAAATCCTTTTTTGACCAATACATAATCAACATCAATATAATATAAACATAGATACAACATGTAAGAGTATAGGAGTATAAAACACTTTTTATTTCTTATAGATATTATTATTTTCCAAGGTAGTTATTATTTTCACTTAATATCGAAAAATACCATGTTGCTAGTTACCAGTTACTCTGCAATGTTTTCTATATACCTTTGGATTTCGTCATACCTGAACCTATAATCTTTTTTCGTTGTATTTACTTTGTGCTCGAATTTCGATTTTTTCTCTCTCGAAACCATGTCCGACTACATAATACATATAAAGAGAAGAGGTGTAATAATAAAAAACTAACGTTTGTACTCTTGTTCTTCCTCCGCCTCTTCTTCTTTTTTTCCACTTCTTCGTGTAATATTATTCTGTATCCACACCATATAATAACAATATCGTTGTTTTTTTTTCGTTATTATTATGGACAAGTGTTAAGTATTTATTTATTTTTGTGATATTTTGTTATTAAAAGAGTGAGAAGAATAGCGAGAACAGAGGATGAGGAATTGTATTTGTATGTATTTACTACATAAATACATATTGACATTGCATACATTGTTTATACATTGAGAAAAAAATGAACAAGCGTTTTGCTCTTGACTTGAAGTATATTATGTTGGTTTTTGGTTTATAATCAATTATACAAATTATATTTATTATTATGACTCTCTTTATGTACATACGCGGCATAATTTTCCAGCAATAGTTCTGCTCCTTAGATTTGGATTTAGAATAATATTATAGCATGTGAGGGAAGAGTTGGAAAGTACTTATTATGTGTGGATTAAAGCACAGAGGTATATAATCTTATAGTATTTCATCCATTATGTACATAATATTGTACGGACATAAACTGGAGATAAATAGAATCAAGTACATATTACACATTCAGTATAGTTAGTCTCAAGTTCCTATTCATCGTCTTCTTCTTGTTTTTGCCTCAGCTTGGAAAAAAGCCAGTAGAATGGAATAAATGTATAACATATAGTGCGAGAAGTGTAAAATTATTACGTGAAATAAAGCTAGGTATAATTTTTATGTACCTTTGTGTCTATGTAATGTCTACCGTACACACTTGTACATGTATTTTGTACAATATTTTGTATGTATAATATAGATAGGGAGATAGACAGATGTGTGTGGATTTTTGTAGGAGGACTTTACAGCGGTTGTGTTTGTATATGTATATAGGTTTTGTGTTTGTGTGAGTGAAACGGAAAAATTAATTGTACGTAATTAAATGAAAATACGAGAGACAGAAAGAAAGAAGGAGAGAGAAGGTGTGCTATAAACTACAAAAGTTACACATGGAAGTATCAGAATCTGAATGGTGGAACTACGTAAACAAAAAATTTATTACCTAATGCCTACTGCTGAACACAAATTTATATGATATGTACTTATTACTTATACAGGAAAGCGGAGAAGTAGTATAGAAGTAGAAGAAGAAGAAGAAAGGTATAAAGAAAAAGAAGTTTTTTTGTAAAGTTTTATATTTGTATATTTGGTTTGGTTGGATATTTTCTGAATTCACAATCACTTTTAACCTGACTCACAATGGGTATAATAATATTATGTGTGTGTGTATATGTGATGGATGTGATTAACTCGGGTGATTAGGATGAAAGCAAAAGTTGAATTTTTTTATGGGGATTACGAGCCGCATTAGACATTACGACCATTTGATTTCATACCCTCTTCTTTTATTTTTCACCTTCATGTTAAAGTTAAACGGAAAAAGGTAGATAATTGTTATGTATGTATATGTATGTATGTACAACACTACGCTATACTTAATACTTATACATAGTAATAATTAACAAGTACCTATATAGAATCTTGGGTAGAAAAAAAAAATGCTCTACGAGGTTCTAAGTGATACCATCGAAAAGAGGGGGTCGAAATTAGTAGAAAACCGTTTCCACACGATCAGGATCCCGCCAACATGACCCTTTTTAACCCACCCAAAGATAGGACCCCACCAAATGAAGTTTTTCATTTTAATAGAAAAAAAATTAAATTTGACGTATTCCAGGGTAAAAAATTATGGAGAATTCGAATCTGAAGTCAGATTTTGCAAAAAAAAAAATTTGAAAAAAAAAATTTTGAAAAAAAAATTTTGGGAAAAAAAATTCTTCAAATTTTTTTTTCCACCTTTTTTGTGAAAACATTTTTTTTCCACCTTTTTTTTAAAAAAAATTTTTTTAACTTTTTTCAAAATTTTGCTCCTTAATTTTTTAAAAACTTTTTAAAAAATTTCCAAATTTAAAAATTTTTCAAACTTTTTTTCGAAAATTTCCAACCCCTCCTTTTCGATGATACAATGAGCCCACCCTCGGAGAGCACTTGTTTATACTATATATACATATTATATATAATAATTATAAAAGGCTATAAATAGTATCATTTATGAAGTTAAATTGTGACACATTTATCATTTAAGCCCATCACTCATCTACTTCATATTTTTCTATTTATGGTTTATGGTTAATACGTTTTTATGCGAATATAATATAGGTACATTTTGTCTTTCTTTTCGAAAACATGTAAAAAACAAGAGTACTCTTAACCCATAAACTTTCACAAAAAGAATGTGATTATTTAGCCTAATGAATCCTAAGATGACTAAACTAATATAATGCTATACTTTTACAATACTTTATTCGATATTTTAATTAAAATAATGTAATTTAATTAAAGTAGAGTTAAGAAGAGGTTTCTGGATTTTGAGGTGACGGTACAGGTGGTGTTACAACAATGTCGGGAGTCTTTTCCTTCTCTACTGGATCAACGCTAGTTTGACAACTGTCATTCACGGTATTCTCTTGCTTCTGAGTTGATACTAATACAGGAGCGGCTTGTTGGGCCTGCTGTTGAGCAAGAAAAGCGGAAGAAGTGGGAGGTAAAGGAAAAGAACGAGGACTAAGGTTGAGATCATCATTTAAAGGTCTGGGAAGATTAGTATTAGTATTATTATTCAAAGGACCTCCCGTCCTTTTCCCAAGTATTTTGATGTAATTTGTTGGGACGAGTCCAATTTTCACTCCATCGGATCCCAATACCCATCCTATGAAAAACCAAATGCCAGAATAATCATAATATAATTTATTGATATTTTGAAAAAATCAGCGAAATATAATGACTTGATAAAACATTAATTTTATTAACATTTCAGATTGATGAGTTTGTTGAATTTAAGGAGCATGTGCGTGTTAGAAGTCTGAATCATATCATATTATTACTTCCATTTATTTGCTATAAGAAGTATTCTTTTACCTTTGACATTTGGTGGCTGACATGCTGCTGGTGCCAATCGAATTTTTTGTCCTGCTTGAATTTTCAATTCTCTATCAGCCATTCCTTCAAAATCATACAAGCATTCTGCAAGGAAATGATCTGTTTCGCCAGATGCCCACCCTTTATTAGCTGTAAACAGACAAAATTAAAAATTAAACATAACTACGTAAATGTGAAATGATTGGCTCAAATTCTTTAGTTTATAAATGTATTATATCTTACAAGTCGTACCTTGAGGGCTGGAGTTAAGATTGAGTGATGACATTAGTTTCCACATGAGGTATGGTCCAGCTAGGATAAAACTTAGGAACATAAAAATGGGCCATGATGAACCTTTAGCATTAGCTTGAAGTTCACTCTCCCAAATTTCTTTGTCATCACCAGCAGACAGGCTACTCCAAAGTGACTCGATAACCTCTGGTTTTACTTTTGAGATACCTGTATAATAACATAATATTCAAAACCAAAATTATTAGATCCCGAATACTTTGTCCCAGTAAATTCACACATAAATGCATTGCATTATATTTATACTTTATACACACTGATATTATGTACTGCTATGTTAATTAAATATTTTAGTGTATTACTATTTTTTAGTTTTACCAATTAAATATAAGAATCGGCAAACGGTCCATCTAAGAAATCGGAAAACAGCCATAGCAGACAGGAAATGCTTCAGTCTTCCCATATGATCCGCAACTCCAATCACAGCACGAAATGAAGAGTAGACCGCATGAAAAGTGGACTCCAACATTGCACTAATTGAGCCAAAAGCGCTCACAAACGACTCTATTGATTGAAAAGCACTTGCACTTGACTCTTCAGCTAATTGGAAAAAGTTTGGCTGTCCATCTGGATTCATTCCACCCATCATACCAGGCATTCCTCCATATCCGCCATATCCACCCATTCCTAATCTACTTCCATAATAACTTCCGGTTGAATAGGGACTGTAGCCAGTTCCATATCCCCCGTAAGAACTTGCATAGGGTGAACTGTAGGGACTCATGTAAGAGGATGTTCCTAGTCTATTATAAGGTGAGTACATTGAAGAAGATGTGGCCGAGTAGAGTGGCCTTGTTTGACCTGGCCTGGGAGGGAGTGGGGGAGTTCCCACGGATGTTGATGTAGCATCCCCACTATTACCAATCCCAGCTCCTGTGTTTGACATTACTGAACCACCACCAGAACCTGGATATGGAATTGGAGAACTATGGAGTCGATCTCTAAAGTAAGTATTTAAAAGCAATCATATCAAATATCAATCAAAAAATTACAAAATCATGATTGTATAAAAATTGTATTTTGTGTTGCGTATTACATCGTTACAATAAATGACAGAAATGACAAATGACCTTGAATGTATTCAATGAAACAAAGTACTAGACAAGTACATATTATATACATACGACTTTTAAAGCAGTGGCTAACTTTTCATTCATTATTATTTAAAAGTTTAATGTTAGATGTTAACTATTAATTATGAGCACTTTAAAATCTAAAAATATATACTTACGTAACAATATTAGAGTTGATATTATTAGTATTGTAGGAAACTGTTGAATTTAGTCCAGAGATTTCCCAAGGTTTCATTGGTATATTATAATTCATAATAATTTTAATTCCCGTCTTCCCTTAAAGATGATTAAATGACGACTGAGAGCTGAGAGGGTTTTTTGTCTCTTCACACTTTTAAATGTGCAAGTTTTAAGAACTTAAGAAAGTTTATACACAGTTACACAGTTTGTAATGTATTTCTTTCTCTTTCGAGTGTTTTGACACAAAAAATAACAAGGTATAATGTGTACATACAATGTACATACATACTACATCCTTTTAACTGTAGTTAATATAAAGTTGATATAAAAGAAATGTCATTGACGATTTCACAATTATTAAAATGCAATTAAAAGTCAAGGATCGCGACAGAAGGTCTATCTTGCGGTAAAATTCAAAAGTTTAAACTGGCAGCTTTTAGTCTTGTCAAGGGCAAACAGGACCACACAAGCTTGTTTTCATTTGAGTGAGCGTTGGTTTTTCATGTATGTGCATATAATATACGCATAGACTTATATCATAATAGAGTAGATCTATGAATATACGAGTATGTATAATATCATAGGAAATTTTTAATCTTGTCTCTATTGTAATACATTATATAAAGTACGAGATGTATAACGAAAGAGAGGAAAAATTTTGTTTTTCTGGTTTATGAAGTCATCTAAGTAGGATTGATTAAAATTGAAATCCTAATATTAAAGTGAATTTTACAAGATTGCATTCATTTGATTGTAGATAAAAAATAGTTTGTTTGATTATTATTATTGTTTTGGAGGGTTTTTTACTCAAACTCCGTCATGTCTACGATAAATACTATCCAATTGACGATTCCACAGACGGAACTCTTGAAGATGGCGGACACCTCAAATTCAGGTACCCCAGGAAGTCGTTATGAAAAATCCCTGGGTCTGCTGACTACCCGCTTCGTGGGCCTTCTTCAAAAAGCAAAGGATGGAGTCCTTGACCTTAAGGAGGTAATGACAATGTCAAGAACAAACTTTATTTTTTCATAACTATATTATTTGTGACCGGGAACAATTCCGGACCGATTGAAATTGATGCCAAAGACGGAGCGGAAAGAAATGCGAGTGCGTCATTTGAATTTGAAATGAAAAATGTTTTCCATAAAATTATTGTAATTTTTGCAAAAATTAACAATTTGGACAAGAAAATGGATCAAACCATTAAAAAGAGCATGTTTCATTATGATTGGGGTGGTAGTTAGGGGGTTTGGAATGCAGTAATTTAATCATTATTTTATGTCTTCTTTTATTGTTCACAATTTTTAGGCTGCTGATACTTTGGCTGTACGGCAAAAGCGACGTATTTATGATATTACAAATGTTCTTGAGGGAATCGGATTGATCGAGAAGAAGACAAAAAATGCCATTCAATGGAAGTATGATGATCTTTTTATTTTTTAGACAACATCATTATTAATTATTACACATTTGTATTACAACTATATAACGAACATTTTATAAACAAATACTTCAATAAGTAATATATTATCATGTATAGTATATAGTAGTAAGTATGCATTTACAAATTTACAAATGAGTATTGATTGGAAAATTCAATGCAATATTATAATATGTATGCATGTAAAAATAAATACTTTTATGACACCTGATTAGCAATAATATCATACTATTAAGTACATGTTATTAATATGTACGTGTCTTTGTGAAAAATAATAGGGGAGCAAGTCCTGGTACAAATACAGAAGAATTTGTAGCAAGGGTTGAACGGTTAAAAGATGAAGTCAGGAGACTAGATAAAATTGAAAAGGATATGGATAAACATCGACAGGTTTGTTTATGTACATTACGCAAAGACTATTAAAATGGTTTATTGATGTAGTAATACTATGTACCTAATACATAGTTTATGTGCATCAACATTTTTATGATGATCGCAAAATACGAAAATTTGGTAATAGTTAAAGGAATGATAATTGTTATTAACTTGAGGCATTATTTTTAACTTTCTACAGTGGCTGGAACAAAGTTTAAAGAATATTACTGAAGAACCAAGTAACATGAAATATGCATACTTAAAACAAGAGGATATAATAGAGTCATTCGAAGATCAGACACTTCTGGCAATCAAGCGTCCCAAAATAGTTACTATGGAATGTCCAATTACGGAAAAAGTAAGTTATTTTAAAGCCCAAAATTAGGTACCAACTTTGCAATAATATTATATGTATCTCTATTTTTTACAAGTTATTTTGTGTGTATCGAGCTACCAATAATATAATAATGATGAAACATAACGATATGCTTTTGTTCTTCTTTTTATGTAGCCGGGTGAATCAACAAAGTACAAGATAGTAATGAAAGCACCTAAAGAACCTATTCATACATATTTCATTAATCCTGAATTAGAACCACCTGGTGTAATTATAGACTTTCCTAATAATTACAAAGCTTATTTGGAAAGTAAGAAAAATCAAGATCAAGAAGATGCATCAGCGTCATCGTCAGCAACAGCAGAAACCTCGTCAGAAGTCGCTTCCTCTGAAGTGCCTACCTCTGTAGGATCTGAACCTGTTACTGTTGCCGAACCAAGTAATGAAATAGAAGTAGGGGAGGAAGATGATTTAGCTGCCGAGTTACCCGATGGTTTCTGCTCAACCTCTCTTGTTGGTCCCATCCTCCGTCTTTCTCCTCCTCCCACTGAACAAGATTACCGTTTTACCTTAGCAAAACATGAAGGGCTTGCAGAACTTTATGACATTCGACTTAATAATACAAATGGTTAAAAATGTAATCTAGCATTATTGTAATATATTAAGTAATAGTAATTCATACATATTATACATAATATCCGTTTATATATATTATATATTATAAAACTAAAATAATCCAAATAATTGTATTTATGACTACAACAATGAAGAAGTATACAAAGAGGACTGCAAATATGCTATAAGCTATAGGTAAAACATAAAATATACACTTATACTTTTTCCGGTTTTTTAAGTATGATAATAATGATTACAATTTTCAATTATTATTGTATTACACCTGATGACTGGCATTTTTATATGCGGAATATAATGAATCTTTTGTCGACAAATTATTGCTTTTTTGTTTTTGTTCCGTACCGTTTAGATTTCATAGTATATATTATGTATGCATTGAAAACAATATATTGTTTAAAAAAATAAACAACCTAATAATAAACAAAAACTGACGAATATCACTAAGCTATATAAATATGATTGTAATACAAGTTGTGTAATTTTCCACGAGAATCACGTTACTTCATTCCCCTGTCGTATTAAGTTGCAAAAACTAGATTAAAGAATAAAGATCGACTAGAGTCGAACTATATTTCAAATAAATAAATGGTTTGCTGGGTGTCGGAATCTGACAATTCTGATTAGATATTGTGAAAGAGCATGAAAAAGTACTACAAGAATGTATTTTTTGTTTTTCGAAATTCCTCCCCCTTCGGGGTGGGGGGTGGATTGAAGTTTCGAAAACTGCCAAACTTCCGCATTTTTTGTAGCCGTCATTTTTAACTTTTTTCAAAATTTTCTTTTTGTATCGTCTTTTTCATTCAAAAAATCATATGCCCTCTATTTTTAGTTTTTCGAAATTATGAAAAATACGGCCGCTATGCGGGTTTCAAAAAATAGTCGATTTTTTCGAAAAAATTGAAATCGCTGTATTGTTGTCAGATTGCATCAGAATGTCATGAGAATGACTGGAATGCTGTGTTTTTAGTAGGACAATAATGTTAAATGAGT
>JAQIVE010002899.1:0-18386 GCA_034698285.1 Sminthurinus bimaculatus | reverse complement strand
AAATTTAAAATGCCCGTAAAATTGACACAGGTCACTTTTACCAGAAAATTCTTTGGATATGCTTTATTTAACTCATGTCAAACATGTTTATTCTTTTTCAGCACAAAAATCGACAAAAATTTTTTTTTACGCCTAGAACTGCCAGAGCTACTCAAATATGTAACTTATTTAACGCTTCGAATCTAAGAATTAACGTTGCTTGATTATTCAGAGTGCATTGTTTTTAACAATTATTTGACAAAAGAATGAGTTTAGTCATATCAAACTCTGTACACTCACTAAATATTACATTTCCAATACTTGCCTGACGCCGGACTAATTGTACGAGTTGTATATTGTATAATAGGTAATGTGTACAAAAAACAAAAAACAGCACATTGCATACACATATAGACTTGTAATAATGTGAATTGATGGCATATCATATGAATTATAAAAATTGCAAATGTCATCTGGTTAACCAGTGCGTCATTCTTTACTTATATAAGTTTTAAGTATGTACGCATTATGTATATTCCTGCTCACTGCTTTAATTTCTCACTATATGCAGATTAATATCGGATTTTTGAAATGCTTTTATTGTTTCCACATAGAATAATGTGATGTGCATGGCACGTCGCCGTCTTTCGTCATGTGGTGTCAAGGAAAGAGACAACATGAGAGAGATGAATCGCATCAAAAGACAACATACAAGCAACTACTCCCCTCAACTTTTAGGTGAATGTGTAAAGCTAAAGATGTATTATTATATACCACGATGCATATATGTATCTCGCTCAGTCTTTCTGTCTGTGTACAATGTAAAACAGCATTTCCTCTGGCTCAAACACTCAATTCGTTTAACTACTACCGCTGACTGTTAACTCCAGTAAGGTTTTCGTTGACTTGACTCCATCGCTAAATTTTCAAGAAAGAGAGAGAGAGAGAGAGAGAGAGCTACTATTTACATAGGTGATGTCACTTCACATAGCTTGTATTAAATTCGACAGTTTATTCATTGTGTACATACACATTAAAGTAAAAGGAGCTTTTTTGCTCACCAGAATAGTTGTAAACTGTAGCGCTCAAACCTACTGTAATATGAAAGTCATTTTCATTGTTACCATTTGAAAGTGCAACAGAATTTTATGTACAACTACGGGTTGTTAAGACATTCGGGGAGCATGATTTTAATTTTATAGAGCAGTATATTATACTCCTCTGCTTCATTTTTCCAAAATTTATCGTGACTTGAATTGAGAATTTTTAGCAGTAAGATAAATATTACGTATATGTATGTAGGAAGTAAAATTGTGTACGTAGTAGTAAGACGTTAATATAATTGTAAAGAAGTTTTTGTTTTTTAATTGCAATTCATATTAGGTACTTAAGGCATAATCATTTACAACACTTCTTTCGTCAAAATTAGTTTTTCAATAATAGGGTACATGTATTTTTAAGCTGAGCAGATTTTGAAAAACTGAAAAGTTACATTTGAATAAAATTCAAAAACTTGAATACAACAACTTTAATTTAGCACGTTGTCTGTGCATGGAGTTGCTAGAAGAGAGAGAGAGAGGTGAGTGGGCATAGTAAATCAGGAGTTTCCTTGATACTCTTTCACTCTTTCTCTTTATGCGATAGACGAAGGCACATGCCAAAATATTGTGAGATTAAAATACAAGTGAACGCATATCTACTGAATGCACAGGCACCCACGGATTTCACACACTTTTGTTAGACTATATCGTATCCTGGAGTAGGATAATCTATAATACAATACACACGGTTAAAAATATCAGAAAGTATCTACACGTATACAAACATACCCTAGACTTTTCATCAATTCTCAATTTAGACAGAACGATAAATGTCTACTTTATTGCACTGTATCAAATGCTAAGTATATCCTTCATCCACTTTTATATAGCCAGGGTCGTCCAGATGTTATTGAAGGAAAACACTACCACTATGCTATTATTATTATTATTATTCAAATCGGCTAAAATCAGAGGGAAAGTTTAGAGTGAGCTCAAAGTGCATATACATAGGTAATAGAAATCCGTATTTTTCAACAATTTTTCTCAAGTGCACACACACTTGCTGTGGGAAAGAAATACAAAATAGATAAACAGAGAATCAATGCGTCACGCTCTTCCTACTTCCCTATTGACAAGTTACATCGTTTTTTCTCAGTATTATTTCCTCACCCACTTGATGGTTTAAATTTATCCGTGTTTGTGCAAGGAAAATTTAGCTTTAAGTATAATTATTTCGCACTACGGGATTAAATCATTGCTTATCTGTATTATATTTACCGCAAATCATAAAAGTTCTAAATGTACAGCATGAAACAAAACGGAAAATTGTTTAACTGAACTAAACTACTTTTATATCCTACGTCAAATATGAAATGTCACTAATATTTTATGGTACTAATCTTTTCTCTCTTGTCTGCGAGCACGCAAACTCGTTTCCTGATCATTAATTTTATTTTCTTCACATAGGTAACTGGTCAGATATTTTGTAACACAAAAGCTGAATGGTATTGTTTCTACAAAATTTGTAAATTAATTTTTGTTTTGAAATCTTTAGATTTGACTTCTTGTCATATGTAGTCTGCATTGATCAAATTTATATAGGTTGAAAACAGGATACACGGGGTAGGAAAGAAACAACACCAGAAAGTGTAATATATTAAAAGTTTATTTAATCCAATTCCAGAATTTTAAGTACCTACGTAGAATGTATGTATGTATATTATTCAGAATGCGTACAATAAATATTGTGAGCATAATATAATATTATAAACACTTTTGAGATTGAGAAGGTCGGACGAGTTATTTTGAAAAGAAAATACGGCAATTTAAAACAGTTGACCGTGACATTTTAATTTCGTGCGACTGTTGTATCTCACTTGATGAGTCGTTGTCTTCACTGAAAATTCTGTGTGTACTGTGTACCTATGCGTTTTCAGTCTTTATGCACTTAGTTGTACACAAACATTTTAGACCAAGGATCAAGAAGAATTTTTATGAAATAAATCAACTGAAATATACACGGTAGAAAACGATGTAAAAAATAGCACAATATTATTACATATTATGTATGTATACTGTCAACATCATTTTAACTTTTGAGTTTTCTATTAAATGTAAATAGAAATGTACATAAAGTTGTCTGGAATAGCGCTAGTTATCTAGTGATAATAAAGAATGAAAATACGAGGCAGGTTGCGATTATCTGGTCATGAGCCAGAAAAGAAGTAGAATTAATGCTTAGAAGCGCGGCATATGTGTTCACTGAAAGGTGGAATTTTCGGGCACAAATAAAGATAAAATGACATTCTTTCCCATTCGCAATTATATAAGTGTTTTTCTAAGAGTTGAATTGCGAATGATAGACAGATATGTACACAACCCATTGAAATGTTTATCATTAACGTACATCGCACATTGGATGTTCTCCCAAGAAGGTAGACCTACAGAGACCATAACGCGTTGGCTAAATGAGAATTAATCGCAGTTCATGATCAAGTTCAATTAATACAGTCGGTGTATTAACAAACTGGGTTATACTAGTAACACAATTTTTATACGAACGAATAGTGTCTGGAGGGGGCTTCGTTTACACCCTAGAAAAAAAAATCTTGTCAAATAATCTCGTGAAACAGTCCCGTCAAACCTCATTAAATTTTTATGAAACTTGACAAGATTTTAATTCAAAACATGTACCTATAAATAATTTATCAAAAATGTTCAATGTATTGTGAAATAGCAATTCGTCTCAAACAAAGTAAATGTACTGAAGAACTTTATGATAAAACCGATTAAAAATTCAAAGGCTAAGCTCGAATTGTTGAAAATTGAAGTTGGTTATGATTCGCACCCTGGCCCCGTAATGATAAAGTAAACTGATTGATAGAGACTAAAAAGCAAAGTAATAGGAAATTAAAATTAAATTAATATTAAATTCAAATTATTTACCTCCATGGTGCTGCTCCACCAGCACCCCCACCGCCACCATTGGTTTCCATGCCTCAGGCAATTTTTCCGATTTTCTTTACTGTATCAATTTCGAGCTTTATTCCTCACTGTGAAATGACAATAATAATGATGATACGGTCATGTAGAATGAAAAACGTTTGTCCAACTTTTCCCTCTAATACTTTTCAGCAACTTGTTCACACTCTAATTTCTTGTGGTAAAAAAATTTATAGTGGCAGTCACTTTGTCCTTTAAATGTAGCCGGCACTTTAACAGGTTTAATTTGTCAGAAATTGTTGTTTAATATTTTGAAAGGAGCCTGACAAAAACGTAAAACTGATGGATGCCATGCACATTGTCGACTTTCATAGTATTTTGTTCTACGCCACAAATGTGTGCAAGGTTTGATTTGTTCCCCTTTGATATCAAAGAAAAGGTGCAAATAACATAGTAGTTTGATATCCCAGTGAATCACAAAAACAACAACGACACAACACAAGTAAATTTTAAAAAAAACAAAGTCGAGAGTCTGATAATTAAATTTGAAGTGTCGAAAACGGCTTATTTGCGTGGGGGGCGGGGGTCCAGAGAAAGAGTAATTTTAATAACTAATAGCTAATTTTCAGCTTTATACATTTTACACTTATGTTTAAAATTTAATTGTTGTAACATAAATAATGAAAACTAGAAATTTGTTTTAATTGTGACTGGGAAACAAAATCAGTGTTTTTGTGAGGCTCCAAACAAAACGGTAATTTCAAGCAGTGAAAACAATTTTGAGCGGTTACATTTTCAAATTTTACTAAAAAAATAAACTAATTAATTTTTTAATAGTTTAATACGATGAAACTGAGTAGGTACAACTATGCGAGGAGAAGAAAGACGATGACTATCGGTCTTTTTAGTCTCTGCGTGCCGAGCCTGTATGTATCTCTCTGTTCTGAGAGAATCAGAGAGATCGGAATAGAGACAGAGATTTCGGTTCGGTTCGGTGTTCTTCATGCAGAACTCTGGGAAAAACTGTTCTGAAAAAAGAACAGTTCTTTTTAGCCTTCAGCCCTGACTGCCAGTAGAAGATTTCAATATACATATGTGTGTGTGAATATGCCCAACTTTTTAGCTTTCCAACTCCTCCGCCTTTCTTCCTCTAGTCAGTGCCAATGAAAAAAAAATACTAGTAAATACTAATATGTACTAGAATATTTTTAAAAATACTAAAACTCTGCTTTTTTTATCATCACTCTATCGTTTTATTACCTTATTTTATATTTTATTGCCTCTACTCATTGTATTTCGTTTCAGCAGTCTTTGACTATGAAATATCAGAGTTAGATAATTCACTACAACAAGGTTTCCCTACAATCCGAATTTTATTGAAACAAAAATTTCAAAATAAGCATCAACCTGTTTATATATAGTTATAATAATTGCTACCTGAATTTCATAGCGGGAAATGTATGTATGCATGTATACAAACACATTGCATAATTATTATTATTTTCAGAGATGAAGAAGAAAATATAACCGCTGTTGTTTTTGTTTCACTTGTTTATTTTTTTCAAAAAATAAAAATAACACACAGCTTGTGCGTTCTATTGTCTACTATAATCTTTGTACAACGATGATGTCTTTCTAACTACTTTATACTGTCTACAAAATAAACTGATTTAGAAAGTTTAAGGAAAACCTCATTTGAAATCCGTTGCCCTTGTCTTGCCCGTGAGTCGATGTGTGTAAGTATATTCCTTATTCTCCTCCTTCTTTTTCGTGTAGTTGTCGTCTCGCCTCGTCTCACGACCGTGTAGGTTTCTACAGATTAGAGCTTTGTAACCCGGTTTGTTTTCGTACAAAAGAGACGACTCGACTGAGGCTGTAAAGTGAGCGAGTCGCTGGTGTGTGTGTGTGTGTGTGTGTGTAGTGTTTATTCGTATATATGCAAAAACACATGCACAAATGTGTGTGTATGTGTAAGCAGGCGGGTAAAAAAGGTATTCTTGCTGAACGTCTGTGATTTTTTAGGGCAATGGCCGTCGATGAATCGGGCTTTAAAAATAAACCCGGACGGACAAATTCACAAGAGAGTTAGAGAGGAGGAAGGAGAAAAGTGAGAGACAGAGAGAGAGAGAGAGAGAGACAACTGTTTGTGTTTCTGTGCAAGTAGTCTATCCAAGCAGAGGTAGTTCCCAAGAAAGTTGTAGAAAATAAAAAGAAGAAGAAAAATCCCACTAGGAAATCTTACCACCGGATCATCCTTGTTTCGTTTCTTCCACCATTTGAATTTTGCAACCCGTTCGTTTCAACTTGGAACCCTCTGTCGTTTCATGTCTTATGGCGTGTCTTGGTCGTCCTTTTCTTCGTTTTTGACTGCCTCAAAATGTCTTTAAAAATATACATTCATTCTTCATTCATAGGACCACAAATGTATGCAGGAGTTACATAATGTATATATGCATAGATACATGTATACATAGTATATCATGTGCATACGTCGAAACGGTTTAGTATCTCTTCCTGCTAGAGTTCCGCTGTCGTAGAAACAGTGATATGAGGTATAACTATCGGTGTGATAGCCAAACGTAAAAATGAACTTAGGTCGGCAAAGTAAATAACTTGTTGGCTCACAAATTTTCACGAATGCGTTCTTCCAATACCTACAATCAATATGATTGTATTGGACTAAACATATTTTCTGGCGAGATAAAGAATATTTTATTACTTTCTGGTGCAGTACACGAAGCACGTAAACGTGCTTTTACATAGAAACTTTTACCTTTTAAATACATTTTCAATTTCGATTCAAGGTCAATTTTACTCTGTTTCCAAGAAGTTAAAATTACGTAAAATTACAAAGTTTTGCGAATTAAAAAATGTAAGGACAACAAAGCCTCTAAAGCTTTATAACTGACAAACTTTTTTAAACGGAAAAGAAAGCATCACTGTTTTTATTGTGTAAGTATTATGCGTTCATTATACAGTATACGCGTACGTACATAGAAATATGCCTAGTTTCTAGTATTAAGCGGTTAGTACTGACACTCAGCTTGTGTCAAGAATAAAATATTTGCCATAAACTCACCAATGATTCTCTAACTTGCTTGTGTGTAACTCTTTCGGTAATGGACCGTCCGACTGTCATCAAATATGCTGCTAAGAAAAAAAAATTACAACAGAGCTTTGGGTTTGCTCAATCTCCTCTCGGAATAGACAAAATTAATCAGTAGTAATTGTGTGGAACATTTTTAAATCTTTCATTTTTTCTTTAATTGTGTTTCATTCGGCTGTTGTCATCTGAGCTTTCCCTTCGTTCTGTAACTATACACACTCTCATAATGCTGGTGCTGATTATAATATAATATACATAACATTTGGCAATTTGGCATTAACAGTCTAACTCCAATATTGAGAAGTTCAACTTTGAGAGATCCAAATCTATTTTCGGAAGTTGAAGAAGAAAAAAAACCCTTTTGGCAAATCTCCGATTTCACCATCTCTTCTTTTATCTGCATGTATAAATACATATGTATTACACGGTTTAAAGCAGGATACACACATAATTTTATGTGTGCATTTTCTGTGTATCCATGGGATTAACCCACGCTTATTCATACACACAGACATACATATGTGTATAATAAAACACACTTTTTCTTTATATCTCACGATTTCATAACCATTACACTTTTGTCTCGTCGATATATACTGCAGGAAAATTTAGTACAGTAATGCAGAATAATATGATATTTTGATACTATCCAATGTAATGTACTTACATGATCTTATAGGTTGTTTAATATTGCATGGGCGCTACAAAAAAATGACGACGATTATGCATATTAACGTTGGAAAGGCTATCGAGTCTTCTCCCTTATCCAAATTTTATACCTACCAATTTGTAATATTAACTTTTCTAACTTTTAACATCAGACATGATAAGAATCTTATGATTATGATTATGACGGTGATGATGATGATGATGAATTTGATTTAAATTTATATTTATAGAACCAATTGCAATTATGATACATAATGCATACATTTGCAAGATATGATGACAAGTTTTCTATTCAAAATGCAAACTTGAAACTCAGACGATGCCGTTAAGTCTGCAGCTTCAATGAATGAATTACAAGATTTTATTGTATATATCAGTAAAATACAGAATGGACCTCATTATAAATTATAATAGTATTATAAGGCCCTGATATATTTATACGATTACCTATCTATGTAAAATATCTATATTATATATGTGCACGCAGAAATTGTATGATACAATACATAGGGAAAGCTAAGGTTACTGCATGGCTGAAAGCCAAGGAAAGAAAAGGACTCGGTCCTTTAGATCTATAAACTTGAACAACAACTGTTGACTAGCTGGCAACCGACGCAGACAGTCTGTTTTAAAAAGTATCGCCTTGTACATGATACATAGTACGTACACTGGAAACATTTTTAATGGGACAATTTCTAGACGAACAAAAGTGCCTACAAGTTTAGGATGAATAATTAAAAAATTAGAAACCTTATTACTTTATGCACGTCGTTTAATGGGTGCATAAACGGAGAAGGATGGAATAAATTCATTGTTTCATACTGTTTCGTTTCTCGTTTCCCATGTCATTGTTAATGGTAAACTTTTGTTCTAAAATAATACATTTACGTGGTTTTATTTTATTATATAATTTGCTTGCACAAGCATAGTGCACTACGGTAACATGAAAAATCTTTGTAGAAGTAGACCTGGAAGCAATTTGTACAAATATGTACATATGTATGGTTGTATTTACATATATGCAATACAAGTGTGTACAGTGTACAACTATCCGTATTATTGTGTCGATGCATGAGCAAAACTGAAAGAAATTATAGTCAACTGCACCCCGAAATCAAATCTCAGTATTTAGGATTATGTATAACGTATAAAGCATGCTACACGCTTCATTTAATTATATTCCATCCTGTTGCATATTTATGTATGCCTACAGATATATCTGTCTATAGTGTGTATGTAAACTTGCACATATGTACATCGTTGTATATACATACGTATGCATTAGAACTTCCCACCGAGTACTTTATCTTAAGAAATGCGATGGCTCAAAGCGAATGCAGACTTAGCTATGTAAGCTAGCTTATGTTTAAAAGGTTTGGGAACTATGGACTGTTTCTGAAACCCGATTTTGGCTGTTATACATACGACATACATACAATTAACTTGTCGATCTCATTTTTTCTGACTGGAACTGCAGGTGCTTTTACGAAGCTGACTGACTCCCAGGTGAAGTGAGAAAACATACCTCCTTGCAGTTTGCTGCAAAGTAATAATACACCTGCTGGTCTCATTGAAGCACCCGATTTCTTGCATAAAATGACAATAAAATAAAATAAAATTCTGAGGACTTATAGGACTTATATTTGGTTGGAAGATCTGGAGTAATAGTATCTGTAAACGTCGGATAAATTGCAAATCTTTATACCTGGTATTTTGTACAATAGGTTTTAAGGTGTATAGAATTATAGATAATAATATGGTTTATGTAATGCAGTGCACTAAGCGGTAAAGAAAGTAGGATTGGTGATGGGTGTCACGTTATACGTATTATATACGTGTATATTATTGCAATCACCATGTGGGCAATGCAAAAATTACCGTGGGCTCAATTTTTTAAAATAAGTTTAACTTTTGAACCACAGATCTCTAATACAAAATTGTACAAAAGCCCCTCTTTGATATCTCTACAAAAGATCTGTACAAAACGTCTACAGCATTGCAGATTGCAGATTACAAGATTATTTGGGATTTGATATGACTGCCGTTGAGCCTCTTTATTTACGACTGTATGGAACAAAAAAAAACAGTTAGCCAACTCTCACATGTGTTTTCCTTTTTAATTTATTCACGCTGTTCTTTCTTTTTATGCATACGCCTATAGATGTGTGAATCGGAATAATATATATTGCATGTATATACAATGTATAACATTTATCTGTTTTTGTTTCGCCCTCGCCTTTCGATGTTTATTACTAAGCGAAAGGAGGAGAGAAAAGATTAGGGAGATTTAACTTTTGCGGATCAACTTTTTCATTTGTATTAAATATACATACATGTGTGCACAACATTTAATACATATCTCGGCATTAGGTACGTGATTGGTGAAATGATGATGTTTTCAGTTTTTTAAGCTTATGTATAGTGTAAATTGAAGGCAGATGGACGAGAGTAGATTGGACTACTGGAATATATATTAAATACATTTCTACATGTGCTTCAAATTAAGCTTCGGTCTCATGATTGACTGAATAACAACAAAATTATCGTTATTAGGTATACTGTGGACATGTAGTTTTTATTTGCAGAGCTATACACACTACAAACAAGCATATTATTATAATATCATGCTATTCTTTATACCTCTTTGCTTCGACTAAAACTGGATTAACTTGACATCACAAAAATTAAGTGTATATTTAGTTAGACGAATGAGCATCGAATATTTCATATTATTAATAGGATACACACCAATTAGGTACATTTTAAACTTACTATCATTCATTGTACAATGATAATATATCATACATATTATGTACTAGTAACTAATCAACTAGTGTATTATATTGTTGACTACTTTTTATTCACATTTATCCAAAAATGCAGCTTTTTGTATTGAAACTTCTTGCTTATGCGATTTCTAAGTATCAGTATTATCAATTATATGTTATAAAACTAATAATTTTAAAATATTTTTTTAAGCAATATTAAGTTATACGTAAATATATTGTTTAAATTTTTATTTTAATGGCTACAACAATTATTATAGCTATTTTGAGGCAACATTAAACCTTTGACTTACCGTGATAGTCATACTTAACTCTAATAGGGCTTTGACAGAAGAGCAATATAGGTAATATGTAATATGTAAGATTTTTTACTCGGTACAAAAGCATACATTGATCATTGGGTTCAGCCCGAATTCTGGGGTTTTCTGGGTCACTTCATGGGTAATACCCGTTGTAAGAGTTTAGGCTATTAGATTAGTACAAGATACACACAATGTACTTGCATCATAGTATTTAGGCATTTTCTTGTTTCAAGACGAGTATTAAAATACCCGTAATTATAGTCAGAATTATTTATTTGAAACTAAATAAACACATATCTGACATCTGACTAACAAACTCACTCTAATTTATACTGACTATGTTATTCTCAATGTAGCATTTACAGAACGTCATAGATGTGACATTCACTTTGCACCTACTAAACTTTGCATTTTAATTATGTACAACAAATTATGCTGCACTTACATATGAGCACATAGTGCGCTCATCTATGTTGCATGTTTACATTTTTATTCACACAGTAAAAACGTCTCGTACCCTGCATTAGAATAGAACTAAACAAGTTTTTCAACTCTTACCTATTTTTAATTTTTTTAGACTATTGCATTATGACAAGTTTTATGTAAGAATAAAGGGGGTCTAGTGGCCAAAGTAATAGTTCAATTTTCACTGTAATATTTCTACTGAATCTAATAAAAAGGAAGTATGACCACGCAGGAATTTACGTCAAAGTTTACCCCCTTGTTCATACAGAATGTAACATATTGGACAATATAATATTATGCTTGTACATCGTTTTCTATGGTTTAAGTCGTTAAAGTAACTCATTAAAAAAATATCCACATCTATTATCTTTCAAGTTTTGTAATAATATTATATACATTAATATGTAATATATGCATACATTAAGATTTATGTATGCAAAGTAAACGGCAAAAACATTAAACACCAACAACCCCTTTTAAGTTTAATGCCTTCACAGGTACCGAAAAAGAGAAGACATAATATGAAATAATATTGTTTGCTGGTTTTTTAACAGTTCTTTACACTCAGGTAATACATTGCGATGTCGACTATTTTGATTTTATGTTGTAATCGTACTAAAATCTACAAAAAAAACCTTCATTTCCCCCAATAAAACCCGAGGGGCATACTAATACTCACTAAACCATGAATACATCTTCTAATATAGTTTCTTAAAATTTATTATAATATTGGTAAAATATTATTCCGATGGTTCAAAGTGGCAACTAACCATTCAAGAAAACCAGACCAGAGAATAACTGTTGAAAATTTGATGCACTACACACCGTATATGTTTTTACATCTGGTAGCTTCCTTTTTTGCGAAAGTCTGCAGTGAATTTTGTATGAAACCCCCAATTCTGAGACATCAGTTTTATACATATTAGTGAAATATTTATACTCCAAACTGTTACATACAATACTATATGTAGACATTAGACACGATAATAGTTTACAGCAGATTGGTATGTCGTTCATCCTCGGTGGGTTGAATTTGTCAACGTCTCTTGTGGGATTTATTCGCTGCGACTTCGCAAGTAATTCATTGTTATTCCAGCATGGATACAGGACTGGACTCGAGCCAAAGGTCGTGAATGAAATGGTAGAGTTTATCGCTTACGGCTACTTTGAAAGGAGTGGGATTTAAGTTTCTTTTAATATCTTGGCGTAAAGTTGCTAACGATTGGTAAACTCTTCTACGAGTATCAACGAGTTGAGGCAATTCTTCACAGATTTTCCCATCCTTCCAATAGACTTTGTACAGAGACTGTACTCTTGCTGGTTTCACCCACGCCCGTTTGGTTTCATTAAAGGGATGCCGACAAAGTGTCTTTTCTCCAGGTTCTGGTGCATTCTCACCGCTTTGGACTAAAAGATCTATGAGTGCGTGTTCATCCGCTCCGTAGAGTCTAGAAACAAGGAGCAAATAACGACTATAAATAACAGAAAAAATAGAGGAATAAAAAATAGAGCAAATAATATCTACTAATAGTTTTTTACCTGTACACGTCTTTTTTGCCCGGCATAGTCACCTTTTCAATGTCTTCACTCAATTTTATTTTGGGAGTTGAATTTATCTCTACTAATTTGTATACGCAGCCCAAAGCAGGTTGCCGTTGACACGTCACCAGATGGGTTCCGATTCCAAAGCAATCGATTTCATGACCTTGTGAAATTAAGTAAACAATTAAATGTTTAACTATGCTACATTTCCTGACTCCATGATGTACTTATTATTTCCCATGGCTTAGGTACCATGAAAAACGTTTTTTATATACCTATACTTTTTTTAGCATTACATATTTTATATTAAAGTAAAGTATAGAAAAACTACCTTGTTCATTTAAGGACCAAATAGTTTCTTCGTTTATGTCATTTGATGCTATTATAGTTAAATTTTTAAACCAATCCAATTCATATCTGTAAAAAATCAAAGAACAAAAAACAATGTGCTTTTAGTATGAAGTATGATACATATATATATTATGGTAACTTCAAGGGCGAATCATTATAACATCGTGATATATATTATAGTACATAGTATACAGGTAAAAATTTCATTATCGAGGAAAAAAGAATTTCCTAAATGCAATTTAATGGTAAGAACGCATGCAGACACACGCCGATCGGTAAAAGTAAATTGCTTTTCATTCCTAAAATTGAGTCAATAGTTGAAGAAGATTAAAGTGATATAGTACATCCGTGCATGCAAATAACGTGTAGTCAGTAGTAGCAGAAAAACAACGATTTAACGTATTTATAATGTATGCTACACAATAAACTAGAAAGTTTTCGCACTATACCTTTCACCAATGCGTTCGAATGTTTTTCTAGCGAGAGTCGATAGGTATGCCAAATCTCCACTATCAATGCGGATACCCTTTGGTTTGTACTCCAAATCATTCAAGGCTAGTGCTACTGCACAAAAGTTTAGCAATCCACTCCTGCACATAAAAAAAATCCAAAGATAACAGGTATAACATTAGATCCTTCTTTATATCTATTCTATTACAACGTAGCATAGTGTATAATATAAATCTAAATAGTTAAAAATGACAGGCAGAAAGATGTGGAAGGAAGGAAGGGAAAACTGTTTAGACAAACAAAACATAAAGTACTTGATGAGGTACAAGAAACTAAAGAGGTATTTTAACAGGATTAAAGAAATTCAACGGTAGTTTTTTATTTGTTCGAAGAACACGCTGTATAGTGTAACGGTGACGAGAGACAACAACGAAGAGAGACAGAGAGAGAGAGAGAGAGAGATCCAGGACACATAGGAAAGGATGTTAATTAGCTAACCGAACGGTATCGTACGTATCCACAAGAGCAACGAATGCATCTGGAAATGCAAGAGCATAAGAAGCAAAGGCAGCCAACTCTCCATCTGAACTTTCTGAGCTGAGTACATTTAGAAATGAAGAGACATCAGCCTTCTTTTCTTTGCACAATTCAATGAAATCAGTTTCTTCTCCCGTTGTTTTGTGTTTTAGAAACTAATAACAAAGAAACAGAAAATAAATAACCATTTAGTAACACGGTGTATTTTGAATTTTCCTGGGCATAATTCATTAACTGACAACAACTTTTTATGTTATTGAAATTCATTCGTTTAATTTTTTAAATCTTACTCTGGCTCTTAATTCATCACAATCAGAGAAACTGGAAATATATGCATGAGCATGAGTTCCTCGAACGGGGATCTGGTATAGCTTTCCAGCTAAAACATTACTGGTCCCGTCAAAGCCGCCCAAATAAGAATACTTACTGGCAGACAATCCCCCATCAGGTCCCTGTGCTCGTCGTAAACCAAATTCCAGTAGAGTGATATTTTTCCCAGCAGCGAGACGATAGCGAGCGGCATTGGTCGCAACTAAACTCGCAAAGTTGACCAAAGTTAGAAGAGTTGTTTCAAGTAATTGCGCGACTATCAAAGGCCCTTCAATTCTCAACAATGGAACACGAGGAAAAACAACAGAACCTTCATCAACGGCATAAACAGTGACCTTTTCAGCAGTCACACCTTCTAAAAACTCAAAAAATGCTGGATCCACCGTTGGAAGCGTGTGCTTTAAGTATGAAATGTCTGGAATTAAACAATATACATTGAAAAAATTAAAGATGTAGTCTAAAGATACTTCAATGAACTTTCAGCATAATACAATCTATAAAATCGTTGTATGTACATACATATATTATGTATACGCATACAAAACTTTAAATACATTATGTAGTCATAAACCTTCAAGGGCTTCGATTTATAACATGCGTTCATAGTCTACACTCTACACAAGTACAAGAAGTTGCTTTATAATAAACTCACCACTTTCAGAATAATGAAAATTTTCCAGAAATTTTAAACATTCTTCAAGCCCCGCAAAAATGGTGAATTCACCATGAAAGGGATTTTTTCGAAAAAATAAGTCAAACACCGCCGTATCCTCAATTTTTCCAGCACGCCAATACGCATAAGCCATTGTTATTTGATAGAGATCTAAGAAAACCGAAAAATCAAAGGACAAAGTAACATCAAACATCCCATTTTATATTTTTAGCAAGATGCCAATAGTCATTGGTCATGCATGAACTACAATTTTACTAACATACTGTTTACTTACTTATTTTAATGAGAAAATTAAACTATGCATTATATTAGTACACTATTTTTACCCGTGAGAAGTGGTTGAATTACTCCATTTTGTCTCCGACTGTTTAGTCGCACTTCTCCGTCACCGTTTTCCTCAGGAGTTGACATGATTTTCAAATTAATGGACTGAGCTTGTCTTTGAAAGAGATACAAACAGAAAAGAAATATTTTAATAAAATGTGTAGAAGTATGTCAAAGGTTTTAAATGATGACTATAATATTATGTGTTATGCTTCTAAATTAGTCTTTGACATTTCTACTTTTCGAAATGCCATAAAAGATGAAAGTTCTGTATTAAGCAAGAAGTAGAAACTGCAGACACAAAGCTTATAATTTTACCCCCTTCTCCTCACTAACAGACTTCTTTTTTATAGCTTACAATTTTGCCTAGAGGGTAAGCAAAAGTAAAATGGATTAAAATGTATAAATAAATAGAAAGGATAATGAGTCATGGGCTTAAAGATCCATCATCTAGATGATGGATATTTTAGATTAGGTATTATTTGCACAACATACAAGGGTACAATGATAAGCCCTTACACAAGTCAATATAGAAGGGATAGTAAACAGGGACCAGCTGATTGTAGGTTATTGTTGCCCTTTTCACTCAAGCTTCCACTTTTATGAGATTTATTTCCTAAATTATTGGCAGCACTAGCAGATCAAATGATAAAGCATTATTTAACACAATACCTTTGGTACAATTTTTCCAGCGCAAAAGTATTGTTTCCCTAATATAACGAAGGTTTTGAAAGGATTGGAAGTGGATACAGAATGAGCCTCTATGCATTAAATTGATTTCAATCAGAGAAACAAAAAGCGAGGATTTTCAAGTTTTTACAAGTAAACTCCTTGAATAATAAATGATGGTTGATCAAAGTGTTCTTTGTCAATCAACGTCTGAGTGTGTGCACGCAACGTTATGCTAATTAACAACCATGACCAATTATATTCCCATGACTTATTACTTATTACATAATGCGACTATTAAACCATTGGTGTTTGCATCTATGAACGTTGATTATATTATTAGGATTAAGGATGCTCGGCTGTTATACTAAAGTCCTTCACAAAATGAGCGTAATTTGCACTATACATACATACATACATCTAGGTATATTATATCGATTCATCATGCCCTTCTCGACAACAAAAACTGGAACGTGATTACTTAAGCGAAATAAGAAAATGACTATATACCTTCCATCTCTGGAAATATGAAATAATATTGCAATATATTATAAAATCATAATAATGATGATATGATATCCTGTCATATTAAACTACTCGTGAATCTCAATTCCTGACAACCTTAAATATTCTTTTCTTACCGAATCGTCTTTGTAAGCCTTCTGTGTATCTATTACGCAAGATTGCAACAGTTTTCATATACAAGGTTAAATGTTTTAATGCAAAAAAACAATCTTGTACTTTTATGTATTTCAATTCAATGTCAAATAAAATTCAAAATGATTGACAAAGTATTTGCAACTATCACCATTCAGAATGAAACATTGTGTATATATACATGTAAATACTACAATTGAAACGAATATTGCACGAACCTTTACTGAGTTATTATTATATAAATTCCAGAATAACTTGAATACCACACTGTATTTATACTATACTGCACACTGCACACAGCTACGCCAAAAAAGCACACTCTTTTTAAATACAGATAAACAATGACTTTAAAATATAAACTTCTTTTAAAACATCACAAAAACAATCCACGGAAAAACCAACATACGACCAATTTTCCAGACAAAATGTAAATTGTAGAAACGTTGGTGCACGGAAAACCACTGGCAAATTTTGCACAAGCCAAAAATTCTCAAATCAATGTATGTAAACAAACGTTTTAGCAAAGGATGAGAGAAAATGAGTCAGCAAATGGTCTTTTATAGAGAAAGTTTAGCGACGAGGAGAAAGGGATAAAGCTGAGCTGAGCCCTTTTGTAGATCTTGTAGTTTGTAGAGAGCTTGGTACGGATAGGTACGAATCAATCAATTGTTTAATTTACTACTAGATGTGTGTGTGTGTGTGTGTGTGTGTACATGTACCTCGCAATGCATTATCACTATCATTTTATTCACATTCCATTTACAATATGGAGAAAAGTATAAAAGAAATCTAGTGGGTATTATTCATGCTTCCTCTCCTGGAATAATTATAAGTAATATATTATAATATATTATCTTAGTAGCAGTAAGAGTAGGTACTGGAAAATATAGGCGTGGGGTAGGAATGGAATTCTAACTGCCCAATTTTATCAGTTATGATAACACATTTTATACTATCGTACACGCGTACCGTATTTACAACATTACTATTATTGACCATAATATCATCAGATAGTTATCCAGAAAAAGATGGTTCATAATATGTACAATGTACAAGCAATATTCATAACGAGTAAACGCTTAATAGCTGCAATTTTGATCTTATTTAATTGCTTGGTAAAAGGGAGAAATAAAAAATCAACTGTCGGTTGTGTTGCAGTACTGCTATGTAGCAGCTATTTATGTGGTAGGATTGAAAATTGTCAAACAAGCATACAGTACTGCAAAGAGTATAAATACGGTAGAGAATCTTTTAGTCTACAGCTCAATTATCTATCTCATTCATAGAAAAAACGGTTTGCCTATCCCAAATAAAAAATTTCCAAGCTGTCTTGCTTCTTGTGCATTGTGCATAGCATACACATAAAATATTATACAGGTAAGACATATAAGAATGAAATTCAATAAGAAGGCCTACTACATATATATCGAAATGTTTGCCTTTTATGTGGATACACAAACTTTTATAAAAACGTCATGAGCATATTTAAACATGTTACGATATTTCTATGTATAATAATATAGGGTTATAATAATAAAATATAAAAGTAGGTACAAGATATTA
>JAQIVE010002898.1:0-18389 GCA_034698285.1 Sminthurinus bimaculatus | reverse complement strand
TTTCACTTTTTGCAAGTGCTACAATTAGGAGTGTGCCACTACTCGAAGGTGTCCCACAATAAGAGCAAAGACGGTATTACGTTTCCAAATAACTTAATTTAAAGTTAATGCAACTTGGGTCACTAACTAAAAGTTACTTAATAAGTGCATTTCCACTTTGGAAAACCGTAAATTTTCAAGTACTGGGTGTGCTTTTGTCGGCATCTCACAATCAGTGATCCGTTGCATACTACGTTTTCATCACACTGGGCTAAATAATACAAAAAGCTACTACTTGTTTTAGTATATTGTTCGAAACTTTGATCATGATAAAATAGCACGAGACATTTTTCCGTTTCAAAATTTTATGCAGAATTTCATTAAAATCACAAAAAAATCATGAACATTTAAACTCCTATAAAACCATAAATATTCGATTACTCTTATACAAAACGCAAAGGCTAATGTATGTATAAATAAAACTAAATATACTCAAATAGGTACATAGCAACAAAACACGGCGGAAAGCGAGAGTAAATTAAAAGAGAGTAAAATATTCGAGTATTGAGTATTTATGAGTAAAAGGGTCTGCTAACACAGTTCAATAATAGAAATATATAACTTCCCTTTCAGTCTATAAAGAGTAAAAAGCAACAGTTCTCAAATGAATAAAATTAATGCACTATACACTGAAACACACAAAAGTTCTCCAACAAAGGATTCAAAATTAGAAACACGACTTGTTATACATATTTGTATTGTATTATATTTGTTGTATTATACTGACTAAAATATTCGACCCAATACATTTGTCCTGTATTTTTCCCTTATTCTACCACATATTATGTTAGATTTTTGTTGTTTACATGCATAGTGCATATACATAACCGACCATAATATGAAAAATATTTATATATCCAACCTAATAGTTACTGAACTAATTTTTCGGTACAATAGTCTCAATCCAAAAAATTTCGTGTGGACTTTTGTCGTTCACTTGTTGCTAATGGTTATGTATGTATTACTTTTATTCTCTATAATATTGTGAATCTCCGGATAAAATCGAGTCAACTCACCAGACTTGATTAAAACATACACAATTGTTGTGTGAATCTGTTTGTGTGTTTGTGTATGAGTAGGTATTTACTAGGCAAACAGGCGAATTCTTCCCTCTCAATCTCTCGTGTATCTTTCGTTCGCTCTGTGCCAACCACAAACACAAACTAAATACAAACTGAAGAGACCACAGAAACTGGCCCAACACTTTGTTACCCTGTGCATTGTTGATTCCCATCTCACATAACACATATGACCAGAAACGTGTATCTTCATATTATAGATGTATATACTTGATACATATTACATATATTATGCATCTAAATCCAAAGCAAATCATAATCATTCAGGGAATAGGCAGCAAACAGGTGTATACTCTACACAAAGTTGATTTCCTATATGCATAGTACATAGCTAACAATTCATGCTTACATTAATGTACATAATATGTTTGGACATTCGATATCATAATACAACATGATGGTGGATCCAATGAAGAAGACATGACCTGACTCTATCCTCACTTACTTGGCTCGACTCGACTCGACTCGACTCACGTGCTCCACTATACAACCATACAAATGAAATCTGTGCATATTTATTTTGCATGTGCCTAGAATCTCTCGTGGAATGGAGAACAATGGGAAGGGAATGGAATTCCGAATGCTATAGCTTAACTGTTACCTACCTTATAAACACGCATCATCGACTGGAGTAATTATAAAAAGTTTAAACTCAATGTTATAATATTTTTCAATGCTTTTTATTCCGTACATAATATCCATATTCCATAATATACATATAGTCCTGGAATAGCTTGTCAACTCGCGTGGGTTCGAGTTGGAGTTTTTAGTCAACCTTCTCCAATTTTTCCCATTCCATGTGCATGCAAACTTTTGCCAGTATTTGGTATTTGTCTGTAGAATAGTCATTGTTTTTATTTTAAAATAAAATGATATGAACCATCGTGCTGGTGACTTTGATTATGTATGTATAATGTATAATATATTTATATGAGGGAGAACGAAGGTTAAGCGAGGAAACCAACAGCGGCTTATTAATTTTTAATGCTTGATGCTCTTGTGAGACAGAATTTTCTGATCTCATAATTATTTTACCTACTCAATACTAAACCTTGTATAAAACTTAAAACACAGCCAACACAGTGCATATAATATGCAATGATATTTATCATTATGGAGAGGTTCTCAAAATACAAGGTGATTCATTTATCTATACCTACCTATGCGGAAAATACACAATACAATTTAATGCAAAAGTATTGTACATATCTACTTACATTGAATATACCAGCTCGTTTTTTCCAGGGTCTGGATTCTGGATTCACAGAGAAAGAGACACGCGGCTGTGAATATCAATGCAGTGTAAATTGTCTCCATTTTGCCCATAGTATGTACTGCGAAAACAGTTGGGGTGATTGGGGGTTCTGGACAACTTAATATGGCTCCTAACAATTAAAGGTGAACAATGAACAGTGGAAAAAGGGTCAATGCATTTTAATTGCAAAACCGAGAACAAAATGAATAATATTTAATTGCAAAGTTTTAAAGCAGCAGCTCTCTTCGTGCCCGATTCTTACCTTATTTTGGTAGTGTATTATCCTATCCTATCCTATCCTATACTAATAGTGCATTGTGACATGCTTGGCATGAAAAAGTGTTTCCATCATGAGATTTTTGCTCCAAGATATTTCCATTTTAATTGTTGCTGACTCGTTTTTTATGCACTCTCTGCTGCAGTCTTTTTGTTTTTTCTGGACGAAGGGAATATGAAATATGGGTCTATTGTCTTATATGGACTGATGCCTGCGTTTCAACTTGTGCGATGTGAGAAACTTATAATGAATTGGGAACCTTGACGCTTCTTCCATCCGTACAAAGTAGATTCTTGTATCGTATTCATATACAAATACCTACTGCAAAATTAGGATGTGGTGTCGTATGTATAACTAACGCGTTTAATATTGATGTTCGCAGTACATAGTTATAGACATTAGACACTAGAACCATTTTGTCCATAATATTCCATGTTCGACGTGTACAGTGTACAGTGTACATACAAAGAACAACGTACTCTTGATTAACCACTTAAATACATTGAGCGGAAATTTTGTGCGTGAAGCCACTTTAATGCGTACAGTGAGACGAATGCATATACTATGTATTATGTGTATGATACCGACAATTTTTATACATGCAACAGGATATTTCAGGGGAAAAGTGAAGATTTTTTGGAGCGAAAATTTTTACTTTTTGCAATTTCTATAGTGTATCTAATGGTTCGTCAGTTGACATGGTAATTTAAAGTTGAATTTGATCGAAAATCGAAAACCAGAGCTAAATAGGAACGCGGAACGCGGATAGTAAAGCATCAAGAGAAAAAACCTAATAGAAGAGATTTACGGACGGAGACCACAAAAACTCAACTTGCCGACTGTTTTTCTAACTTTTTTTAAAAATATATACCTATATCTAGATACAAGATGACTGAAACCGTATCACGCAAAGTCCACTGGATTTCGACCAATATTCCCAGCCGAGAAGAAAAACCTCCATCTGATAGCGTTTACAACAACGTGCCCGGATTTGAAGCAAGCTGTAAATTTCGCCCAGTTGTCATCAAGCGTAAAGGATACTACGCAATTCATTACCCTATGAAATACTGCTTAAAATGTAGATTTTAGTGTATTTCGACCACCACTTAAAACATTTTGCTGTAATTGACTCTTTAGCTTGGCCGGTTACCCAGGGAGGCGACGGCCATCTTGTCGATCCAGATTTTTCGAGCTCTCGGGGAATTCTCTTCCCCTATTTTGATCGGGACGACTACGAACTCAGCCCGTCAAACCTTTTGAACAAACAGTTTAGTACAAGCACCTGTTGCACAAAATCCAAATCCAAATCCAAGGACTCGGGCAGAATTCTGCCGGTTAGCTCAGGCTACCCGGACTGGGATATCCTCGACCTCGTCGCTTGCCCTATTTGCACCGACCCATGCATTGAGGTACATTTTATTTAACCCAGTTTACACACATTACTACATATAATATTCAAATACAGGTGTTTATTGAAAAATTTAAATAATTGGGAAAAGGCAGTTCTGCTCGGCTGTGGGCATTCCTTCTGTCGAGGATGCGTCAAAGAATGGATGAAAAGAAAGAATTGGTGTCCACTCTGCCAAACCCACATTGCCTACCTCACCCGGGACTTTGCTCTTGACCGAATAGTCGACTATCTAGCTGATCTTTTACCCCCCTGCACCAGAGAGAGTCTAAGAGACGGACAAATACGGAGGGTGAACCACGTGACGAGGGAGCTGCTCCGAAAAAGAACTTATCCAACGAGCTTTCAAAGCCGACTCTGCTTCTGGTGGGACGGTTTTGTGGAGAAGCTGTCCGCTGTGCAAACGACCGTAGAAAACAAAGGCCTTCTCCATTTAGTCCAGTGCAGGGTGTCAAAAGTGTATCAACTCATCGTCGACGGGGAAGAATATGTTAAAATTTGCAACTCTTCCTGCTGGTCTGTTTCCCGCCCCCTCGTCCTCTTCACCCTTGGTCTGCTCATTGGATATATTTTCAACCTGGTCGACTTTTGTTCCATTTCCTCTGGGATTTTCCACCGTTTCATCAACATCAACTCGGATGCTCCAACCTCTGCTGCCGAGGACGGAAGGGACTACTATGCCTCAAACTCTCCAGATCCTGTTACGAATGCGGATGAAAAGTACTATCATCAGTCGTCCTGTACTTTTAGAGAGTAGAGAGTAAAACAAGTAAAAATAAACTATCGCAAAACACCTGTAAAAACTTGATCAAAAATTCATACAACATACATTTCCAAAGAAAATAGCATAATATATTATCTTAGAGTAAGTATAAAATAAGTATTTTATGCTTACTCTAAGTATATTATTGTAGCACCAAAGCTTTTCACACCAAACAGAGGAAGAGTTTTCTATTTTCTTTTGATTTTATTCAAACAACAAGTAGTACAAAAATGTTGCGAGTTTTTTTTTCAATACTTATATACAAGAAGCAGGAAATTTTGTGATGGACGCCCCAGTCAAAGTAAAAATATGTTTAACATGAAAAAGCTTCAAAATTCAAAGCTATAATAATATGCATGTAGGGTGTAGGTGACAGTTAGTACCATATCTATAGCAGGTGACGAAAATAGTATATTAGTATTAAGCGTAAATGTGTGAACATGGGTTTTGGTTACGGGATATGGGTAAAACAATGATTTACCTTCCCTTTCATTTATTCATTCTCTCTCTCTCTCTCTCATGTTTTGTGTTTATACTTTATACACATTTGTGGAGAATGGGTCAGTGCGTTGTGAGTTTGAGGCTTAAACTTTGAGCAGCCGAAGGATAGACATGAAGGCGCCCAGATATGTATGTACCGTATTTCATCAAGTAATTACCAAACCCACAATAGCTACCCAGTCTACGGCTTTTTGTATGGAAAAGTCATAGATTTTTCTTTTTTCCTAAACATTCAAATAGATACCCAGGGTATTTATTTGGTGAACTACGGTATGTCTAATTGTAAGCAATCTGTTCTTAATGAGGTGAACCCACAAACGTCAGCGACTTCAGAAACATGGAGGAAATGCGTTTGTAATCTGTATACTGTATTACTTATCCATATTATGATGATATGATGATGAATGGTAATAACTGGACCTGGAGCTTCATGTCACCACCTTTTGCATTATATTATGGTTCGGCAAAAAGCATTTTCATAGATATATTATACTGTACTGGAGACACGTACCGTAGACGGCATTTTTTGTATAATAATAATACACAACATGCATATTATGTACGTCCATACACAGAGATACAAAAATGAAAAAGTAAAATGAGGGGTGACATGATTAGAGGTTATAATCTAATTTTCGGTTTGCTATCATCTCTTCTTCCTTTTGAAGGAGCTGCTGAATTAAAATAAAGGGTCTTATGAGACACGATAATAAAAAAAACTAACTGTATTGCCAAGTCTTGCTGTCGAGTTGTTGACAATGAAAATACTCAGTAACCTTTGGGTCCTTGCAGTAATTCGTGCTCAACCGTCTTTGAAATTTTGTATAGTATTATTTATTACAAAGTTTTTCAACTTGTTCATTTTCCCTTCTAATCATTACCATAATTATTAGAGGTAAATCCTACCAGAACCTTCTTGAGCATGTCATTGGTTTTCTTTTGAATTTCATAATTATATACTAAATGAGGGAGTGAAACGTTGGTAAAGTGAAATTTTTCAAAAAAAATTGGATTTAGTCTGTCACCAGTACGAGAAAGTTTGCTCAAGTAAAAAGTTCAAAGTTATTTTCATTATTATACATACATATTATACACGTATACGTGTCGAGTGTCAACATGGCCAACGACACAATTAATCGTTTTTTCCTTTCAAATCCATATTATCCATAGTTTGTATGTATGTGTATATTATGTACTTACGAACAATTGAGATCAGCGTCAACACTAATTAAGATTAAGACCGCGACTTTGTGTCAGTCGGGCTCGGAAGAAGAAAGCAAATCAAATATCAAATATTTACAGTGTTTTGTCAAAACTTGAGAAAAGTGTGAGTGTGTATATTAGTGTAGTGCGTGAAGGTCGTGATTCGAGACTTGAAGACGGTCATTTTGGATGACATTCATTCATTCATTCATTCATTCAAAAAAAGTGCTCGCTCTGCTTTCGTTTTTGATCTTTGTCTGTCAAAATCAATATTTGTTGTAATAGCTAGACGAGATGAGGAAGATGAAACTCAGCTCCTTATTCACACGTCAGACATTAATTTCTCCTCAGCCATAAACCTGTCTCGGATACATGTACATATAAGTACAAGAATAAGTACAAGTTTAAATATACATATATAAATGTAAAAATATGGATGTTGAGTGTACTAGTACTAGTAGTACGAAAATTATGAGTGGACAAAGTAATACATAGTGGAGAAATGGCTAATTTATGAACAAAACGCATCTATATTCGTATATGTTCGTGATTCGTACGGTAGTATTAGGATCAGTAGAAAAAGTACAGTTTTCCTCAGTTTATTCCCAATTCCTTATGCATCTATCTGTATTTGTGTTTCTGTGTTGAGAATATGTAGATAGATAGTTATTGTTATTGCCCAGTCCCTCCTCTACATACATAATACATAGGTTAAATTTGTTCAAAAGTTGTTCGACATCAACACCTCGCAGCTCAGCTTCTTGAAAAATGTGTATGTATGTATGGCCCATTGAAAGTTCAAAAGTGTGAAACATATGTATAATGTATAATAATGTGGGCGATTAGTGATAATAATGTTGTATAATCATAATCTTTTGACTCTATTTAAAACACAGAGCTCAACTTGCTAATATACATACATTATTATTAGCATTCTCTTGTCTATTGGAACTCTTCTTCTTCTTCTACTTTTTACTTTACCGTGCCATTGAAAAAAGTGTCTGACTGTAATAGTTATTCTGATTTAGAATCATCTGTGTGTAGTGTTCACCATGTTTATGTTTAATTCATCATTTGAAGAGCAGCAGTGTGAGAGATCATCATCACTCAATAGCGGTTTCACTAAACAAAACCAACACAGTTCCGTCCCTCGGACTTCAGTCCCGTAACTCCATTTTGCATGATCAATAAGTAACAAGTGTTAGTTTGTTCTTGCTTGGAGTGCCAAAAAAAACTCTTCCTCTTTTCATCACCTTCCTGACACTCATTCAGCTTTTTGGAGCACTTTGGGACACACGACACATTAACAAGCTCAAGAAAAGTCAAACATTTTTTATTGTAGTCATCTAGTTATTTATGCCAAAGGAGAAAAGTGAGCGTGACTAATATAATTTCGATTTCGATTTCGAAATGAGATTAAAATAAAAAACGAAAATTTGGTGCTTGTTTGTGAAATTTATTGGATTTTTCTGTCCAGTTTGCTCCAGTTCAAATTCATAATTGGTGAGTGAGTTTTTTTTTTTGTAATAAACTTGGAGCTGATCTACTGACTATATACATAATTGTGCTGGAGAATGGAGTGTCGGGGAATGAGAACTATCCATGTAGTGTTAGTGGGCCTGTTAGCCGTTCTATTTGTGGCGCTTAATGAGGTCAAAGGTCAAGAGCCTCGAATATTAGCCGATTCCTCAAGTGACCGGCATGAGCCCTCATATTCAGTGGTGACCAGTGTCTCCTCCTCTTCCACATCCGCAAGGATGAACAAAGACAAGGACAGCAAGACGAAGAGCGGGAAGCCCAAGGATAAATATTCGGGGACGAAAATCTACTCCTACTCCAAGAATGGAGTGATCGAGTCGGAGAAATACAGTCCGGATAAAATTAGTCAAAAAGAGGTCATCACCAAGGGGATCACAAAGGATGAGATTCCAGTGCCCATGTCCAAGATCACCGTTCTCTACGACACCTCGGGCATTGACAGTGACTACCAGATGGAGCTCCTGTCCGCCGTCTATACGGCGCTCAAGGACCTCCATCAAAATGACCTCGACCCCCAGTACATCGACATTGGCTCCATTAACACGCCATCAACGAGCATCACCTCCGACTCGAGGTTGGTCACCAGTGCCCAATGGATCGTCAACAATCGAACCACCACCATAATTTCCCTATTGGAACCCGAGATGCTGAGTGAGTTCACCAAAATTTATGACCAGATGAAGGCTCGTCGAGTCCTCAAGATTGTGTCCCCGCGGCTCGTTCGCAAGAACGTGTTTGCCCCCAACTCGATAGAGATTCTGTGTCTACAGATGAGTGAGACCGCCATGGCGACGGCCCTGTTGAATCGCGTTGAAAAAATTAAGGTCAAGACGCTGATCCCAGTACTGGACAAGGGCAACGCGGCTCAGCTGGAACTGCTCGACTCTTTCATCCAGGCGGGAGGACATCGCATGGAGCCGATTGAGTATGGAACCCCCATTTTCGTGACCCCCGGGGAGAGGAACCCAACCTTGAGGTACATTCTCAATGATGAGCAACACGTCACGGCTCAGCACACGGGCATCCTCATGCTTGCCATGGAGGCAAGTCAGTCGGTCATGGACGTGGCCAATGAGGCCAATAATTTCCTCCAGATGCGCTGGTTCTCCCCCAACTTTTTACAGTATGAGGAGTGGGCTGGAAGAAACTCCAAGGAAGGTCAAAACAATAACAACAACAACAATAATGCGACCTTTGGCATCTACTCGACCCTTTTTGTGGGCTCCAGCGGCTGGGATAATCCCACAAGGAGGAAAACTCTCCGGGAGTTGAGCAGTCAGTCGGGTAAACTAACTTTTTGATACCTTTTCTTAACTTTGTACTAATATTATTGGTCTTTATAGTCACTCTTTTCTGCAAAGAAACATTTTCAGTCTTCACATTGAGCATAGACAGTAACTTTTGCATCTTCACAAGTTTTGTTTACTTTAGTTTTTTGTTATTGAGCTTGCTGCTGCTGCTGCCGGTACGGCGAGAAATTTGACACCCAATTACGATTATGTATTGTACTCATTGTATTGCATTGTATCTTGTGTCCATTTTAATTTGAAAGGCAAACAACAAGGTGGGTGAGGACGGAAACAGGAATAGTTTTTAAAGTCTGATATGTTAAATGTATAGTATAGTGTACAAAAATAATCTTCGTCTATCTTTGTATTTGTGCGTGGATTTTGAACATTAGAATATTTTTTATATGGTAAGAACACTGTATCTGCTCAGGGACCTAGGTATATTATTATTTATTATGTATACAAATTACAAATTATGAATGCACAATATACAATACATAATACATGTCATAAAAATTAATCATAATACAGGAATTTAGAACTATAACTGAGAATGTTGGTCATTTCATTTTTCCCCGTCTGGTTTTATCTGGTTCAGCGACAACGTTGTGAGAATAGAACTAAGCATTACTCGAATATAACATATAACATTAGTTAAGCAGAAATATTATGTATTATGTATATTATGCTCATGATGCTTCTACTGTTATTTTCCTTTTACATAAAACGAACATTATCGGAATGCAGATGTTCTTGATCTTGATCTTGAGGAGCATCTCATGAATTTCCATCCCATTTTGCAAGAAAAACAGCTTGTCATGCTATTTTTACTAGATTTAACCAGAAAGAGTGGAGAAACATGTGGGAGACTGTACTTTTCTCAAACAGTCTTTATCGACTGTTTGAATTCATGATTCATAATTATTGTATTTTAACTTTTGTACTCTATGGCTTCATGTTTGTTAGACGAGCACAATTTATTATAGAATTCGATGAAATTTATTAGTAATTAATTAAGTATTTACTAACTAAATAAGTAACAGTATTATACAAAATGCAAAGTTTACTTTATAAAGTTTTTTTTTGTTGCTGTTTTATTAGATGCGAGTCCAAGAATTTTGTCCTCCATCTTGGCCTATGACGCAGCTTGGGTGGCGCGAAATCACATCAAAAACGAGTTGAGCCTACCCATGGAAGGTCTCTCGGGAGAAATCACCTTTGACTCGGAGGGCTACCGAAGAGAAGGTCAGTACTTTGGGATTTCGGCAGTTCCTCAGCTAGTTTCCCCCTCCGTGGCTCTCCTTCAACCCTCCAACTGGATATTGGAGGAGGTTTTGAGTGTAACGGAGACCCTGGAGGGACAATATCTCATCACTGACTATACCGTGGCCACCTCCTCCATGCTGACCAAGGAGGAACTCCTCAACTTTGCGGAACAAACGGCCAACTCCTCCGACTGTCGGGAGCATCTCATGGAGATTGTGACCCATGACCCCTTTAACCAAAGGCCCAGTTCCTACTCCTTCAAGAAGGAGAATCTGCCCCACCATCTTTTGATCCCCAACCAACATGGATACGGCATCACCTTCAAGTGCCAGCATCATCATCAAAACCAAAGTGCAAGTGAGGACGTTGTGGAGACAACTTTGAGACTTGCCTGCACTCCCGGCGGAAGATTTAATGACCCCGTCAAGTGCTTCCGGTCCCACCTAAAGTTGAAGGAGCGGAGGAAACGCTGGGCGAATCCCGAGAGGAAAAGCCGTAACTATTATTATTATCCGGGAGATAACAATCAGTTTTACAGTCGATCTGGTCAGCAACAATACGCTTTTCCACGAGACGACTCTTATTTAATGCCACCCTCTCAGCAGGGGATTCCGCAGCCTGTGTACTCCCATTCTTCTGATTCCTCGACTGTTGCAACCATGACTTCGTATGCTCAGTTTTTTTAAAAATATTTGTATCTTTAAATATTTTATTCTTTTTTTACCCTAATTTTTTTATACCTATCATTATCTATTACTGTTATTATAGCTAGAATTTTATTCTTTTTTCTTTTCTATTTTTCTTGTCTCCTCAACTCTCAACTGTTGCATGTTGCATCCATGACTTTGTACGTTCATTTTTATTTTATTCTTTATTTATTACTTTTGGGTTTATTCTTTTTTACTTTATTAACTTTTATTATATTATTATTATTATCTAGAATTTAGTAAAATGAAACGGGCATTTATTTTTAATTTCGCTTCCATTTCATTACAGTCGCATCATCACCATTAGTGAAGACTCAACCCCCGCGCCCTCTCCCGCTCCAACTCCAGCTCCCAAACCTTTACCCGAACTTCGTCAAGTTTTGAAGGCCGCTAAACCTTTTGTGGGCTCGTGCGTGGGCGCTGCAACAGGGTGTTCCATGTGCGTCCTAGTTTTGGGTCGTCTACCCCTTGGAACCCTCCCTCCCGCCTGTACTGGTCCCTGCTTCGTCGGTGTGTTTGGCTCTTGTGGAGCCCTGTTGGGCAGAGCCTTCTCCGAAACCACGGTCATCTGCACAGAACTCTTTAAACAAGGATATCTGGATGTAGACACCTTTTTAGCGGACGCGGAATTTGGACGCCGACTTAATGAAGAATCACCCATGACACTCAAGGTACTAAACAATATGATCTGTATAAAACGTATAATATGCATGTGTATTTTATGCTAGTATGGTCGTCTTTACTAATTTTTGACTTGGCCTTTGTTATAGGGCTACCAAATACTCGCCACACCTCTGGTGGAAAAGATGAGGAAGAGCAAAGCTTGGACCGAGTTTGTCTCCAAATTTGCGGTTCCATGGGCCAAGCAAATGAAGTACAGCATGGGATACTCGGAGGAGTTTGACTGGATAGGATATTTACTCAATTTAGTGGGAAGTCCCATTTGCTTCGCCGTCGGAGTGGTCCATAGTCTCCTGTGGAGCTCATCTGCTCACAATCAGAAAATGGGCATCTTCTCGACAGACTCTATTTTCACAAATGGCAGCAGCAATAGTCTGTCCGTTACAGCTTTATTAATTTTAACTTTTATTTCTCTCCTTGCTCATCACCTCATCAGCTCAGTCAAGTCAAGAAGAAAAATTATTAGTTGGAGATAACCTAGTTTTTTATAATATATTTTAATTTTAATAAGATACAGTTTTATTTTAATTTTAATTTATTACCACTATCTACATATGCATTAACTTATTGTGTTGTGAAAAAGAATAATTTACCTACAAATTATAAAGAAAAAGGACATACTCCATGCATATTATTGTTGAAACTTGAAACTACTTACTTACTTTTATATATAAAATGTTGTTTTATTTATTTTACCGTAGAAAGAAATGATATAAAATCTCATAAAAAATTTATGAAAGACAACATTGACAATTTTTGATGAGATGTTTATGATATTTCATCAAAATTTCATCAAAAGTTGATCAAAATTGACAGGATTTTCAACCAAAACCGTGTCAAAATTTCATGAGATTTTTTGACAAGATTTTTTCTAAGGGTATTGTTGTTGTTATTTTTTGTTATCCATTTAAGGGAATTATATTACCGTATCATTATTTTATATTTGATTGTTAATCGGAGTTAAAGGTGTGATGGTGTACTGTTTTTAATTTTATCTTTATGTTATTGAACAACTGCTAAAAGCCAAAAAGAAAAACGTTTTTCATGTTGTTTTTGTTTCTTGAATAATAAACCAAATAATACTGATGTTGAAGCTGAAATGATAAAGCTAATCAATTACAATGTGTCAGAATACCTTCTTTTTTAAACACTTTTACAGTTTCATGTTTGTCATCACTTACATATAATTACAATGTTAAATCAATCAGTGCTCCGTATTTATTTCGAGAGCATTATTTCACATGCCTAAAATCGTAAGCAAGGAAAAAAAACGTAACAAAAATGCGCTAAAATGGTTCTTCGAATTCGAAGCCGCATGAAGTTTTTTGGGAAAAATATTTTTTAAGTAACGAAATAATTTTGAAGAATCAGTTTAGTTTCCTAAACCTTCCCTAATTCACGGTCATAATTACATTAAAACTTAATTGATACCCGTGTTAATGAGTTCATTTAAGGTATAATAATAATTATAATACTCAAAACGAAAATTCGTGTTTTATAGTGGATAACAAAATAACAAGCTTATCAAATATCAAATACAACTAAACACCTGAATTTTAACGAGAATATTTGACACTTGACACTTGACACCTTTTTGCTAAAATGTCGATACCGGATTCATCTTGGCGTCCACCAACTGTCAAAATATACACAACAATGGGAGAGTTCGAAGTGGAATTATACTGGGACCATGCTCCAGTAACTTGCCGTAAATATGAAATAGCTCTAAATTCTTATCGCTTACTTAAAGACTTGAATTACTTTTATTGATATTTTATTATTTCTAGAAAAGGTCATTGTAACAAAGGGTTTGATTGTCTCTAGTAACTTTATGATAGGAATAAATGTGAATGTAAATTACACACACGTCTACTTGCGATTTATATTTTATATGTTTCATTTTATCCATTTGTCCATTCAAGTCCTTTTGTTTGAAACTGTCCTAAAATAATGACCAACAATAATATACCAACATGACGATAGAATTACTAATCCATTCGTATGTTTGTTTTCTAATATTCTGTACAGGTAATTTTGCAGAACTGTCGAGAAGGGGGTATTATAATGAAACTAAATTTCATCGCATTATACCAAATTTTATGGTATGGCATTACTGAACTTCTTTTCTACATTATACATACATTACCATTATAATATAATGCCTCTAGTTCTCTAGTTACTTAATACAATGTACAGTATACAATATATATATTATTCGTTTCAAGGCTAGTTGGTAACTCTAGTGCTTATAAATTGGGATTTTAATCTTTGTTTATGTTAAATTTATATTACATTACTGGACAGATTCAAGGAGGTGATCCCACAGCTTCCGGAAAAGGTAACAATGTATTAGTAATTATTATTATAATGCTACTTGCTTAAAGTGAAATGATACTACATAATATAAACAAAATGTTATTTAATTTTTAACCGGTGTACTAAAATACAAACACAAAAAGTCTGAATTACAAAGAAATGCTGCAATGAAATTGTGTTGCCAAATTAGGTGGTGCTTCCATTTATGGTAGAATGTTTGACGATGAAATTCACCCGGGACTTAAGCATGCAGGAGCGGGCATTCTATCAATGGCCAATTCAGGTACTTTACTTTTTATACAGATTAAATGTATTGAGACTCATACCTGTCTGAGAATTGTTTTTGGAGGAAACGTTTTGTAAGACTGAAAGTGAGATTACTTTCTGTATTCTTGCAAAATGAAAAATTAAATTTAATGGTGGATCGAGTCATTTAAATTTTATAAAATATAGTTCCTATTAACAGGAAAAAGGTTGATCATTTGAATACTTTCTTTATCTTCCTTTTAAAGGGCCGAACTCTAATGGGTCACAATTTTTCATCACACTGGCTCCTACACAATGGCTTGATGGTAAACATGCAATTTTTGGACGAATTAAATCAGGTACTTTAATAAATTGTTAGAAGCAATAAGTATCTAAATATATCTAATTTGTATGCAAGTATGTATGGCGTATAAATAATGAGCGTATCGCAATTTAATGCAGTTGTAATTTTCAAGTTGGTATTTATGGATGGTATAATCTCATTATCAATTATTTATTGTGTATGGATACAGGCCTGCATGTCATTAAAAGGATTGGCAACGTTGAGACTGACAAATCTGATCGTCCAGTTGATGACGTCCGAATTTTAAGATGTCTTGTGGAGAAATGATGAAATTCTGCGATATTATATATGAATATGTATAAGGGTAAAAATTCCCATGTGTGTTGTGTGCATTGAGTCGAAAGGAGGAAAATAGTTTTAAATTGTTTATTTTTAGATATTGGCACACTCAAAATATGTCCTGTTGACATTGTCTTTTTTTATTTAAAAGGCAATAAAAAATAATTTCGCTTTTTATTTTGAAGTGAAATATTTTGCACGCGTCGTATCTAAAAATAAACCCTTCAATTGTATTGCTTCCATGAAAGAATCGACGAAGCATAAAACAACCAATGTATTATATTTATATTTGTATAATATATAGATAGATATTGCTGTTGACAGAACTCGTAATTTTTGAAACAAATCACTATTGTGTAAAAGCAAGTACATGTGATTATTATTTATCCTTATTTGCTACTTTTACAAATAATTTTATAATGATACATAAGTGATACATAATAAATATGATAATATTATCCTAAATGGAACTTTGATTTTGAATGTCACGCTTTTCAATTTTTAATTTTAAATTAAATAATGATCTGTTGATATAAATTTTATGTACGACAAATAAAATCAAGGCACTCTAAAAAAACACCGTACATTTTTACTAGTTAACATGTAGAAGTTATTATTCATGAAGTTCTCCATGGGTAACAAGATTGCGCAAGTTCTATTACAAATTAAAATCTTACACACTAGGATACGTATAATATATTTCAATATTACCTATAACCAGTCAGATGTATAAGTAAATAAAACTAAGAATTAAGTAAGTTTGTATAATATAATTGCGGCTACAAAGTACAAAAAAAATCATTTCATAAAAACATTTACACCAAGTAACGAGTTTGGCACGTTCAGAAATATGAAAAAAAAAACGTTCTCGCCACATCGTAGTAAGCGAGGAACGAGCTTAAAAGTGTACCAAAAAAAGTTGAAGTAGATCCAATAATTGCAATTTGTAATTAAAAACCTCTGGAAAATGTTTTGCATAAAAATAGTTCCAGTAAATTGATACAAAAATATTTTGCTTACATATGTATTGTCGACAATAGTAAATACTGAAAGATAGAATTATTGTCGTTCGTTAATCGTTAATACATCACTCAAGGTAAAAAAAACCTTCAATAACAACTGATGCTTCATAATTTCCATACCTTGTTTTTACAAAAAGTCAAAAGTATGCCCGTTGTAACGCGTCAATTGTAATCTATTTTCGAAAGAGAAAAAGAAAAACAAAAATACAGTCATTAACACATCATGGTCACGGTTCAATAATAAAATATTATAAGCATACATACATTTCAGTACATTGTCAACAAATGGAAAATATGTTATATTTTTTACTGTACACATGCATACTACGTACGAATACGATCTACCCCTTCCATATTCTTATTAATTTACCTGTTGCCTTCCTGAGATGTAAGGTAGAAAATTCCATCTTCCTTTTTCTTTTCAATCAAGTAGACCGTAGGAAAGTTTAATTCCTTGTTATTATTACAGGGTGGGTTGTTTTCAATGATGATGTTTTCATGCTCTTCTTCAATTTCCTTGGGATCAATCATGTTGGTATGCGAAATGAAATCAACAGGTTGATTATTATTCGCAATATTTACATTGTTACTGTTAATATCACGTGGAGGTTCGATGGTATTTAATATATTATTGGCTCCCGTTTCTTTTTCATCCTTCTCCTCTTCTTCTTGTATCTTCTTGGGACTGATCATTTCAACATTAGAAATACAATCAACAGGTTCATCAATGCCTGTAATATTTAAATTACTGTTACTATGAAGTGAAGGCTCGGTGTTGTCAATTATGACATTGGCTGTCGTTTCTATTTCATCATCCTCTTGTATCTTCTTGGGACTGCTCATTTTGAGAGTAGAAATACAATTAACAGGTTCGTCAATGTCTGTAATATTTAGATCACTGTCACTATCAAGTGATGGCTCAATATTGTCTATTATAATAATGTCTGCTGTCTCTTGATAATCCTCCTTCATTTTCTTCGGACTGGTCTTTGTGGTAGACAGAATAACACTAGCAGGCCGCTTCTTGCGATTGACATTTAAGTTACTATCAATATTAATTAAAAACGAGTCATGATTTTCAACGAGTGGTGGTTTTTTAGCACTTTTTTCTATGCTCGAGACTTTCGGTTCTTGATATTTTGTAACTTTTTCATGCTTTTCAGTGAGTGGTGGTTTTTCGATACTTTTTTCTATACTTGAGACTTTCGGTTCTTGACACTTCGTAACTTGTTCATGATTTTCAACGAGTGGTGGCTTTTTAGTACTTTTTTCTATACTTGAGACTTTCTGTTCTTGGTATTTTGTAACTTTGTCATGATGAATTGTAGACAACTTTGGAGCATCAGCTTTCGGTTTTGAAGATAATAACAATCGCTGCTTCCTTTGATAATCTTCAAACTCGCTGAGACGAACCCTCTTTCTTCCTTGTAAAAATGTTTGGATGTCATTCAGCAACACAGCTGGTCGTTCTGTGGAATAAAGAAAATATGACATAAACACATATTGACAGTTTTTCGTATGAAATAAATAATTTGGCATGCCTTGATTTGATTTATTGAGTATTAAGCGTTTGACGTTATACGGTAGTACAAGTAAGTAGATGTATCATGTGTATAGAGTAAATAAATAAGGAGGAATTAGAGAACAAAATAATAAGCTTTAGGAATTCTTACCGTTAACGATTAGATCTCGTGACAACTTACGACGAGGTTCCATTGTCATTGTCATCGACTCCCTAGGTCGTTATGCTTCACTATAGTAAAATATGTAGTAAATAAGTATTCTATCCAAAATCGACTACTTTTTTAAGAATTAACTAAAGTGTAAAGAGTAACTTTTTACACTTTTTAGGTATGTTACATTCCGCGTGTACGGTAGAAATATCCTAAAGTACTATAATTCTTAGATAGGTAACTTGTGATGCAAATAAATCCTTTAAGTAATCACTTAACTAAATTCTTAACGAAACTAATGTAGTTAAACTACGAGAAGCTGGTTGTGAGTACAGCGTCTAACAGCTCTAACAAGTCTAACAATTAAATTAAAAATTAAATACGTTTCCAGCTTCCTCTTGTTACATGTTTGTTTTTGTTCATTTTATCTTGTCAATGTCTTGTCTATTGTTCCTATATGTGTTCTTATGCAGACTGTTAAG
>JAQIVE010002897.1:0-18394 GCA_034698285.1 Sminthurinus bimaculatus | reverse complement strand
CTGCCATTCATTTCCTCCATCTCTAACACAGTAGTGAAGGGGAGAATTCGCAAATTCCGAATTGCCGACTTGACATCCAATTTGCACCCATATTTATCTCGTGTGTTCGTTATTCCTCAATGTTCATATTGACGGTGGATATTACCCATATATCGAAGGTTCATATACTGAGATGACAGCATCTGAAGTCATCAGGGTCCTACTTGAGGGCACTTTGTCCCTTACGTCGATGCTATTCTACATGTATTAGATTGGGACAGAGAGCCTTGAGGAAAGACGATGTATCTCACCGATGGGTTGACGGAATCCAACGTTCTTGGGCTCTATCATTCAGCAAAAAGTACGAAGAATCCGAATATGGCATTGAAAAAAATCAGTTCCTGCAAACCATAGAGCGAAAGTCATAGAAATGTAAAATGTACACTCAATTGTTTGAGGTAAAAATATGATATTGTTTTGGTTTGACCCTTGTGACCTGACACAGGAACAGAAATTCGTAATGAACTTTATACCGATGCAATTACAATCAAATTCTGTACAACATATGTCAGAACCAACAACTTTGATTCATTAATAGAGAAAATAGAGCACTTTTTCTGCAATAAAACGTCTTTGTACACTCAATTGTTTTATATACTGTACATACATTGTACACAATCTTAGTCTAGTGTCGTGACATATTGAATGTCATGTCATTCAACGTCTACCTACTCGTTTTATGCATGTATTAGGAAGTGTAAATATGTAGTATGTAATGAATAATATGAATGAACAGCGTTTGAATACCGCTGCTGACTGCCACAATCCATGGGTATATTTACTACCATTGTCTAGGAAAAGGTTATTTAGACGGGACAATTTTGACATTTGACATATTGTATGAAGATCTACTCAGATGAAATGTGAGATGCCACATATTCATTCATATATAACACACTACACACATAATGCTGCATAGTCTGCCATGTGATTTAATAAAACCAGTTCACAAAAACGTGATTTGGCATTCACGTCTTCAAAAAATGTAAAGATGTCAGCTACCAACAATGTTCAACAATGTGTGTGCATACGAATTCATCTTTAATTTCGAATCTATAGAATTTTTGTTGGTAAATTTTAAAAAATTAGATAAATGATAATCACGTTGACCTTTATTTTTTTTCTTTACTCAGCATTTTCGTTTCTTTTTTCAGTATACACTCTTTCCGTTTACAGTATAGCTTTCTCAATTACAATAACCTACACGCGTATAGAGAAGACGATGGACAGCATAATCTTAGTAAAAAGACAAAATTTGAATGGTATAAACATAAAAATGACACTGCTTGTACTAGTTGAAAAATTCTGATATACATAATATCGAAAGAGAAAATGGAGAAAGTGTCAAATGTCAAGTCCCGATTCCCGATTGCGATCGTGTCTAGGAAAATACGATGAAAAATGAAACGAGAAAAGTTACTAGAGGAACCATAAAGCTATTTTTCTCATGATGCGAAGATTTTGAACCTCAATTCAAACAGCTTTGAGTGTTTTCGTTCGGCGAATTTTTGGGCCAGTAAAAAATAAATTGTTGACAAACAAACAAACATCACAATTTGTGAAGGTATTTAGCCGTATTTAGTCGTTGCGAGTTCCATATCAAAGCAAGGGAGTCACAATTAAGTGCACAAGGAGCTTATAAGTTGTAATCAGTTGTATTATTGATTGGTTCGAGTGCGGGTGTTCACTTGTGAAGCCGACTTCAAAATTTCAGTTTTTACACCAAAAAATGGTAGTATCATCAATTAATTTTGTCAAAACTCCTCAAAATTGTTATAATTGATAATCAGAGTAATTAGGCTGAACCGCAACATATTCTTCACCATTTAGTATTTTTTTACTTGCACAAAAAATCGCTAACAAGTAGATAAATCACGGCATCAATGGTTTAAAGTTTAATGTTTGATGTGTATAGGGACTAGGGACGAACACTCAATTTCAATTTTAAAATATTCATTCTAATCTGTGCCATTATACATATTCATATAGTACACTCAAAGCTAATTAAAAGCACTAAAGCCATACCGTTGTACCTGTGGTGTTTGTTTATCCTCCTTCAAGGCAATTTGTAATACATAATAATAACCTCTGAAATAAACCCACCTCGCACTTCCATTACTTCAGTTATTTTTAATTTCCTAATTTCACACTTGACACTGCCAAGATAAAATTGAAAGAAAGAAAAATAAGAGGACAAACGATGGAAGACTTGAAGAGCGTAGCACAAAAAATTAACCTGGATTTGGGAACTTGGGGAATGCAATGTGGTTTTATAATTGCATATCATCCATTGGATTACTGCAAGACTTTGGCTCAGGTAATAATAATAATAATAAAACTATAATAACTTGGAGTTGTTGTATTCGAAATTACAGAAAACTTTAACCTGGTTTTAGATAAAATTTCCCTGTAGTGATGATTTATGTAATATTTATATTTTAATGGTCTGTATATTAATTTTTGTGTTAATCTATAGATTGGATATGAACCTTACCCACCAGTGCAATCTTGGTTTTTTGGTTCGACTTATCTGGGTCTACCAAATATGTTTCAGTATGGTGAGAGCCTATTACAAGATTTATATTTAAATAATGCTTTTGTACATCGTTCAATAAATCACTTTCAGACTTTAATTTTGATGTTTAATTCATATTTTGATGTAATTCTTTTTTCATAGTTCGGTACATCAAGTCAGTCGATGGATACTTAGGCTGCTACAAAGGTTTATTACCGAGACTTTGTGGAAGCACAGTTTCCACAATTGTTTACACAACTTTGTCAAAGAGAGGGCCATTGTCATTCGACTCGGAACCCAATGATAAAGGTGAACCAACTGAAATTGAAGTAGGAAAAGTATCAAACTATAGATCATCATCGTGGGTTCGTGCGGATCGCCGATCAGATGTAGAAATTCCAGTTCCCACCTTCCTCAAAAAGACAGCTTGGGAAATTGTTTGTGTAACGGGAAGTACCATAGTTGCTCATCCTTTTCACGTTATTGCTATCCGAACAATGGCTCAGTTTGTAGGACGTGAGTCAAAATATACGTAAGTTAATCCTGAACATTGCACAAGTATTTATATACGATCTCTAGTGTAGGAATATAATCTTATTTTGTATGTATACACACATATCTATAATATGGCTATGAATTTGAATTATAATAGTAGCAATTAGCAATAGTAATGACTTTTAATATGATCTTTTTTAACCATTTGTAGGGGTATAAAAGACTCAATAAGTCACATATACTGTACCGAAGGAATCAAGGGATTTTTCAGTGGTCTTGTTCCCCGATTAGTGGGGGATGTAATATACATTAGTGTTTCCGCGACAATTGTTTATCTGGCGTATCGAAACTTTGGAAAGAGTCCAGCAATCGATCAAGCTAGTAGTATGACTGGAAATGTAAGTAAAATTTTTGTTTGGAACATGTTTACTTATAAATCAGAATATAAATTAAAAATGGGGACATAACTGAATTCGTGTTTGTTTTTTGTTTTTAAAATTTACTTTAGATGATTGCAAGTTCATTCTCATACCCTTTCCAAGTTGTCGCAAATACAATGATTGTGAATAACAGTGGACTTGCTATCGGATCATCACCATACACAAAAATATACGTAGATTGGTTAGATTGCTACAAAACGCTGAAGGCTGAAAAGCAAATAAAGCGTGGATCCTCCCTTGTAGCTAGAGCATATACCGGTCCAACAATTTCCGTTAATGGAAGAATAGAACCGTACGGATTTTACTTTGGACCCGCACATCCCGCTGGTCTCCCGTATAAATCGCCAAATTTTCCTATGAGAATCACAAAAATTATGGAGAAAGCATCTTAAAGAAAGTAACAATGTTTGACAAACTATTATTATGTATACTTTAATTCTATCTTTCGAAAAATCATGCTTTAATCCTCGAATATATATATATGAGTAATGCGCATATGTATATGATCATTACTTGTACGTAAATGTTGTTATTTACTATGAACTATAAACTACACTAAATCGTGAATTAAATTATTAGTTCTTTATCGCAGATCGCAACGAATAACTTATTTCATTATAATAATGAGAGGGTGAAAAACTTTAAAAAGGAGTTCTGAATTTAGTCTTTTTTCTGTATAGAACTGAGAAAACAAAATGTCTATATTCAGTTGTGGAACTAGCATTAATGTATCAATTATTATGAGTAAGATGAGAAGAATCAATAACCTATATCTCCCCAAATATAAACCACAACACAAAATATGTACACAAATTAGTCAGTTTTTTATAGTCACTTTATTGAATTCTGACTCGGAAGCTTTTCCGAAATTGGTTGACAATTTATTAGCAATTGTAATTCAAATTGACTGCAGACTAGTTAACTCTAATAATATACAAAACTAAATCAATTAACTGATAAGTAATATTAGTAGCTTCTTGTAAATCACTCTTGTGGCCTACGATGCGTACAACAAATTTTTATGTGCTTATGGCTCAAATATTAACTAATCTATTATCTATTTATTTTGACTTAAATTAGTCCATAGTAGTCATGAAGATTTACTAATTACGCACGTATTTGTTAAAATGTATTGAAAACCTGACATGCTAACAATTAATTGAAGGTATGCATTGTTACCGGTCATTATTAATCTTCGTATACTACATACATAGTACAATAATGTATAATATCTGTTTAAGAGTAGAAAAATTATGTTTAAAAATGGCGAAAGAAAATTTAACTCTACAGAAGCAGAGCCTCTGTTATATGTTTGATTAATGTTTGATTATGAATCATTAACTATTATAACCATAATATGAATAAAGTGGTATCAGGTCTTTTCGAAAAAGGGCAAGTACAAATGTTTGTTAGAAAATAAAATGAAGTGATTGGTGTGACTTGCAGTCTTCATTCGAAAAATTTAATTCTAACAATTGAAATTTGAACTTCACGAGACTCAACATCAGAATATTACGTATGAAATAATGCAATGACATTTCTTCTGTCGTCACAAGTAAAATGATTGTTTTTAGAAAGCGGCCAGTACTAAATACAAACTAGAACTCACAATAATAATAGTATACACAATTGACAAATAATTTATTCCCTTTCTGCGTCGCATTAATAAAACCATATTATTTTACAATACAACATGGTGTTTATTATCATTTTTTGTTTATTATATCAGCTTCAACATGTCGGGCACATATTTTTTTGTTGAACTGCATACTTTAAAAATTGAAACATAAAGGCGTGTTTGACAAATGATACGATTAATTATCATTATCTTTTCATTTTGTCCACATGCTAAAGGGCTACTAAGGGTTCTTTTTTTCTTTTTAAAAAAAGCAAATTTTCAAAATCAAAACATTATTCAAGGTCGTAGGTACAAACTCATTCGCACTATATTTACAGCAGTCATAACACCTGACCCCAATAGTGATAACAATTAACTATTGGAGCGTATAAACTTCAAGTTTATGTTATAATATATTATATATTATAATATTATTATGTTACATACAACTTCTGGACTCTAGAGGTCTACAAGAAGGTTCATGTATTACATATTTCATATCAGCTTTTGTTTACAAAATGAAATTTTTTGAGATTGGAATAACATGTCATAGTCATAGTTCACAAACAAAAATAAGAAAATTTTTTACGGATATAATAAAAAAATTTATATAATTGCGGAGATGTATCGATCGAGTGCATTTAATACCGATATTTTGTAGAATAATCTTTTGGTGAAACAACTAAACCCCGACCTTTACGAGCTCCGCGATATACAGTTTCCAAAATGTCAATCATTTCCTGTTTGTCCTCCAATGCCCAATTGATTTTATTGTTGTTTCCAGTTCCCAAATCAATCATAATATGCTTGTTACCTGTACCAAAGTAAAGTATTGGGATACAAATTTTAGTTACTACTGTTTTATCAAAATCTTAATATTATAGTTGATTACTTAAAAAATGGTACAGTAATTTTACTCTACTAAAAAGGTAAAAAGTAATTTCATGGCAGTTGAATCTTTGTACGTATATTTATTATACATATTATTATGTATACAAAACGTCAGCGACTATGGACGACGTAAAGAAAAAAAATACTTACGGAAAAAGAACATAACTGTACATGGGTCATACAATTCATACCTGTGAAGAAAAGAAACGTATTATGTATTAACTTTAGCACTATTAGTCAGCTGCTTTGCCACAAATTATGTGAATGTTATTACGGCCTGAAATAGTTGGTACAGTTGATTAAGTAATGGACAGTATTGTACTTACATTTTATTAAAATCAGGAACTTCTGTGATATCCACCAAGTAGACTACGGCATAATTTTTCACCTTTTCGGCAATCCCATACAAAACTTCGTCCATTTTCATACATGTTGGGTCCCAATCATGACCAAACCTTATAACCTTGAAACAACAAAAAACACAACATTACTTTTTGTCAACAACTGATCGTTCCCCTTACGATTAACAACTAAAGATTTACATTGTACTAAATGTTAGTACTACATACTAAAGTTAAAGCAATATTATTCATCAGAAATCAGGAATGACAAAACTTTCACATTTCACAATGAATTAACAATGAATTACTTATTGATTACGTATGTCAAAACTTACAACAACTCGATCTTCTTCACTCAAAATTGCTTGGTCCACTTGCCAGCCATTGTGTAAATGTGGTAACATATACGACATTTTGATGGAGTTTTTATTACACTTTTGTCTTTACAAAAAATTAAGATTAAACCCTTTCAGCTAAATAACTGTTGCTGTATTTGCTGATCAGAGTTTAAAATGTAAGACTATGTCAAATGAAACCCAACAAGAAGATTACTTTAATAATTACTTATTTAGTTACTCAACTTCTTTTATAAATGTACTCAAAAATCAAAAGTGAAAGGTAGTTAACTAGTTAATGGTAATTAATTTTGCAATAAACAATAAACAATAAACGTATTCAATTTTCAAAGAAATAGAAAGTTCATATATTCCCAGGTCAAACCAAGGACTACTCGTGTCTACAAAATATGCTACCAGAAGCAAAAACCATCAAATGCATTTTTGATCTCACCTCTGTTTTCGCAAGTATTCAATACTCAATACTGTGTGTGAAAACAACAACTTCCAGCCTCTGGAACCAAGAACAAAGTTATAATAAGGGACCATAAACTTATTACGTCACACTTTTTTCATAGAGTTGACATAGAGTAACGTATGTACGCCAATGTATAAGCATAGTGGGGGTGGGTGGGTCGAGGCCAAAAAACGTGTGACGTAATATGTTTATAGTCCCTAAAAGAAATGTAAACCACGATTTGAAAGACAAAATAGGAAAGGATATTTTTTGAAAATTATGAACTACAATGATGGCTTTAAATATGCAGAAAGCTAACAATCTACGTAAATAATAAATAATTTTAAATGAAAAAATGCTTTTTGGTAGAATATTTTTACCGATTCTTTAATCCTTTTCACTTTAAAATACATAAACGTCATACAATGTTATCATATCGATGATTTTTAATGCAAATTATTATTATTTTTTTATCAAATACCATGTCTTACACTATTACTATGTCCTATATACAAATTATCATGCATCGTTAATTCTTCGTACGTTTTTCAACTCTCGATCTGTAATCTGTACACAACGCATGCATACTTATTCACACACACCCAAAATATCATTATGATTATGATACAAAGTTCTCATCAGTTATCAGTATCAATAATCCATAAGTTTCAACAATTTTTCCCCCACAAAATACATAACCAAAACCAAACGCTTGTACTATATACATACCAATAACAACAACATATCAATAACAATGAATTTTCTTTAAAAAGCACAAAATTTGGGCAGTATAAAACAATGTTTAAAATCAGTACAAGTTTAGTACAATATTATCAAGTCATTATAAATTCATTATCTTTTGTAAATTACATAATAATATGTACAAGAAGATGTACAAACAACATAAAAATCTCCAAGCATTATTATAATACATTATCGATTGAAGCCCTTGGGGCAAAAAGTTGTCTCGATAGTTTACATGGCAACTAGTGAGACAATTTGTTGCCCCAAAGGCTTCAATTATCATTATTGTTAACTTTCGAATTCAACATTCATGAATGTTGTTCAGATGAACATGAACAATCTGTCATCATTATTTCGTTTATTAATTTGATTACTATACCAAAAAAATAAATAGACAACATAAATACGTATTAAATATGAACAACGCGTAATAATGTGCGCTGTTTTGTTGACTCGTGTACAGTTAAAAGTTAAAATTATTACCTAACACTGCTGTCGGCGTTTCCCTCTTATTGATAAAACATAAAAGTTTAAAAATACCTATTTTTTAAGCACAAATAATGTATTGCATGGCATTATAATATAAAGAATGATTTTCAGATGTATACAAGACAAAGAAAAATTTTACCAAATAACAATAGGATATGAACTTAAAAAGCACAACAAAACATAGGAAACACAGTTGTGTATTACGAAAAACCTTCTCTTTGTATAGGTATATAGAAATATCTTTCCAACTTTGCAATTTAACCCTCATTCGTATAATAAACACGGAATTACAACAAGTAACAGCTCATTGATTTGAAAATTGCAAATTCATACTTCTATATTATACTTGAGGATTTTATCGCATCGCTGATGTAAATACATGGAAGGATTTAATATGTATTTAGTATAACACACGTAATAATATTATGAGCTTCTTACTTTACTGTCAATATTCACCGAATTTCAAAAGAACTTGTACATTGAACATATATAATCATTTTCTGGGTAAACTCCAAAAGTAGGTACGAAACCAACATATATATTAAATTTTAGATTACTAATTGATAGTCGACTAAATTGAAACCTGTTTAAACCTACAATATCCAGCTACAAAGACCTGAGCCATATTATGGTTCAATCTCAACACTAACGAAAGAAGAATAAAAAGTAACAATAAAAAAATAACAAAAACAAAAACTCTATTAAATCTCAATCATATAATATGCAGTTTACATTAGACATACTGTTTTGTCTGTCATATTCTTGCACGGGAAAGTGATAACAAGATCTTGTGCACATGGCCATTCTTAGGCTAAAGCAGATATTTTTGAATATGTACTTCAAATCTCTACTTACTTCAGTTTTTTAAATGTTGCAACACTATATTCTATATACTCTACCACATTGTAAAAGTACCTTTTTGATATCATAATAATATACAAAACTAGAAAATGTATAGATTATACATATACGTCTATGAGCTTCTATGTTATATTGTGTGTACGATCTATTATATATAATCAAAATATTATGTAGTTATAATGTGTTATTAACAATTAACAACTAATATTACATTTTAATAATGGTGCTATGAAATGGATACAATAATATATTATGCATTACGTATATAATAATACATTATTATTACATTATGTAATGTACAATGACAGGAGAAAGAGAGAAATACCTTTTTCATGTTTAAAAAGTAAAAAGTAATAATATAAATGCGCTTTTTGCTAATGAAAAAATTCTTGAATAATAATAAATTTAAAGGGCAATTTAACTTATCTAAATACCAAGTAGACATACTTCCTCTTCTTCTTCCACGAAATCATTGTTCTGTATTGGTTCTTCTTCTTCTGCTTCGTCTTGAAATTCTATACCATAATCAATGGGCTGAACATCTTCAACATCACCGCTAAACATTTCCGAGGAATCTGATGGTCCAAGATAATCTGCCTTATTAATCGCTGTATTATTACTTATATTTATTGAGTTTTGAGCATAACTGAAAATATCAGACTCTAATAAGAAATCCTGCTGCTGTTCCACCTCCTCCACTTCCTCTACTTGATTATATAGTTGAGTTTCATCCTGAAATGGATTTACGTCATTACTTTTATCACCATCGTCATCCGAGTCAGACAGAATGATAATGTCATCGGATTTGGAGGATACTGATTGCTGAGACATCATAGTTTTTGCTGTTGAAGTTAGATGACCCAGTAATTGTTGATTATTCAAATTATTTTGAACTTTATTTTTATTTGCATACGCTTTTAATAAATCACTAAATTCATTTTTATTACCGTTATTACTTCCTAGAACAATATTCTGTGGCACTATATTAATCGGATTTGCTATTCTCTCTGACAGATTATTATTGAAACTGATTATAGCAGATGCGGCTGGGTCCATTGTTGATTTGATTGTGGCATTTCTATGTGAAGTAGGAACTCGGGTATTATTTAAGCCATTTCCTCGGCCATTCTTCAGCGGTATGGATTTATCGTCTGCTGATTTTTCCACAACAATTACAGTATTTGGAGGATATTTTCCTACGAAAAAAAAAGTTCACGAGTTTAAATTAACAGCTTGTACTTGTCCGCGAAAATAAACATTATACATTTCTTTTTCACTGTATAATAATTATTATTATTACTATAATAGTATAATATTTACATGCATGATGAATGAAATGTGTTACTTACCTAGTGGGAAAACAGGGGAAGTTGCTTTTAAACCATCCATGTTTGATGGTACAGGTTCTTCAGAGAGGAAATCACCATCAGGGTCAATGAAACCCATCCATGGTATCGCATCACCTTGCTCAGATGGTACTTGTTTTGGAGGGTAAGGATTTGTTGCAGAACAAGGATCAGGAATGACTTCATTAAATACTAGTTGTTGATTTGTTGTAGAACGTGATGACTGTTGTTGCGGTCTAGCTGGTGTTGGTGTAATTGTTAATTGATTAGACTTGGCAATAGAATTAAGTTTAGGTAGTGGTGGAAGTGGCATCTTTTTTACTATAGTAGACACACTTTCGATAACTGGTGAAAAACTATGCCTTGCGCCATTACTATCATCGTCATCATCGATTGATATAACATCAGGCTCTTTATTTGAGGTTCTCATTGATATGCCAGATAGTAATAGTTTTGATACTGGGGCTTGTTTAGATGCTACTACCATTTTATTATTAACCTGCTTCAATGATGGGACAGAGCCACCATTTGAATTTAAAACGAAATTATTGTTATTATTGCGTACATAATTTATATTTAAACCATCTGGAAGTTTGGGCAACATTTGATTTTTTTGTGGTAATTGTTGCTGTTGATGTTTTGAAATATGTGGAGAGGATAACAGTTTTGCTGCTTGAGTAGAAGAGATTACAGTAGGAGTAGGAGCAGTCGAATGATTTATTAATGACGGCGTAGGCCAGGCACGAAGGTAAGTATGAATTCTATTAGTGGTTGCAAATAACTTTTCTTGATTAGCTCTTGAATTGCCATTATCTCTTCTTTGCTTCACAATTTCTAGTAGATGACTTAATTGAATTGTTACAAGTTTTTTCACTTCACTAGCAGGGTGACTACTTAATCGCTTAAAAATTTGATCAAATATAATTAAACACTTTGAATAATTTTCAGTATCTGATTTGGTTATTTGGTTCAAGGTTTTAATTTGGTCTACTTTTTCCATAAGAAATAATTCTGGCGTGGAAACTTTATTGAGTGGCCTCAAATCCGGAGCAACTTTTCTTGTGTTTTCTAAATGACTTAATATTTGGGGATTCACAGTTATACTTCTTTGTCTTTTACCACTTATTACAGTTTTTGGTTGTTGATGCTGCTGTTGTTGTTTTAAATGCGTTTGTAGCTGTGTTTGGCTATTAAAAATTATAGTATGATTGTTCTTGGTATTATTCCTAATATTATTTCCTTTTAATTGAAAATTTAGAAAACTTGGACCTACAATTAAGAGAAATTCAAAAAATAAAATCATTAAAATTAGTTTGTATTGTAAATTATACTATGCTTACAAATGTTGACAGTGTTATAAAAAATAAATGCATTTGGAAAATATCATTATGTAAGATACTGCATGATGTATAATATAATTCACAAATGAGTACGTACATACAAGGACAAGTAAAAAAAACATTACCTTTTCCCGTCATGTAATTAGGATTAACAGGAAGAATAGTTGTACCTATAGGTACAATGTTCCCATGAGCAGGAGCAATTTTAATTGGTTTTGATTGATGATGATTTATGATATTATATCTTTGACCACCACCACCCCCATTGCCATACACTTTTGCTTCGTCTCTTTTTCTACTACTTTTAGAAGAAGAGAAAGATGTTCGTCGTTTCTTAGACTTTGACACAACTCTTTCACCAGCTTCATCAACCTCAGACTCTGCACTTGATGGTACTTCTTCAGAAGAACTAAATTCAAAGAGAGCATTAAAGATTTTTTATTGATAATCTTTTGCATAATATATTATTTATTATTTATTATTATATAAATTTATTAACCCATTAAGTAAGTGCTATTCACGTATTTTTACATAAGCGTTTTACGGGCATAGCAACGAATGGGTTAAATTATAGTACGAATACATAAAAAATATAGAAAAAGTAATAACGTAAGTTACCTAGGTTCATATTCACTAGAGTCACTATCTGCATTTCGTCGGGGTCGTCGCCTACTTTCTCCTTCATCATCAGACAATTCTCTTAAACTCCAAGTTGGTTTGGTGCGCTTCCCAAGGCCTGATTTTGAAGAGCCAGGTTGTGCATTGTCGTTATAATATGATGATGATCCACCGTAGTCATCATCTACCGGCTCTTGTTTTATCCTAACTGGGACGAAAGTACTACTACTACCACTACTACCAGCTGCGTCTAAATTTCGATTTTTAAAAACCAATAAAATTATAGTGAGTACATTCCACGTTAATGAATATCAAAAATTGTTATTTTTAATACTTAATCAAAAATTAAATTTCCTTACGTATTATTTTACACTACTTATTTCATTTTTTATTGTACCTTTATTGCTTGGTGAAGTCCCAAATGTACATTCTTGAGAGGAAGGTTTATTGGTTTTATTAAAATTTTGGCTAGAAGCTGATGCTCCCAAAAGTAACGAGGGAACAATGTTTTTCCCAGAGTCAAAGTCTAATTTAGCGTCACTGGTTGACAAACCAGGAATTTCTACAATTTCATTTGAAAGGAAATGTAAAGAACACACAACAGCATCTTCAAATGGAAACCATTCTGGTTCAGAGCGACTAGCTCTAATGATATCCACCCAAGCTTGACGTAGGCCAAAATTTTCACGTGGTATCCTATTCAAAACAATAAAGGCCAGGTGTGTTTTGATCATATTTCATACACATATGTATTTCATAATATTATTACATCCTAAAAAAACAATGATTATCAATTATTAATTATGATTATTTAATTTATAGAGGACACCGGTATACATAAAATAGACTGTGTGAAATATAAACAAGGTACACTTATTGGTCGGTGAAATCAAAGAATTACCTGTGAAATGACAGGTTCGATGATGACAGTTTACTTGACTGGCAACCACCTATACAACACTTCAGGTCATCAGCCATATCCAACAGTTCCTGTTATAGTTTGGCCTTCATAAAATCCAATGTCACCTGCTACATAACCCAAAAATAGCTCAAATTGTAGATACAGCAGATAAAAATATTGGTTGACGATATTATACTCTTCATTTGAATTATGATTTTATATGACTAGTAATTAGATTCAAAATATTATACATTGCTATTCAAAACAATATCAAAATAATGTTGTATCAAATGATAATAACGCCGGCGTTCCTAGTGTACTAAAGGGATAATGTAAGCATTGTAAATAAAATTGAAGCTGGTTAAGCAAACACACAAGAGATTTTTTTTTCAATTTTACAGCAACACAAAGGACAACTTTTAATCATACTACATTTTCCATCATAATAAAGTAAAACTTTAAAGGCAATTTGTATGTTTAGGTAAGTTTTGTGTCTGTCATAAGTTTTTCCACGACTGTGTGTTATAGTAAATTTGCCAAGTACCTATAAAATACAATAATGATTGAACTACAATATAAATAGACATCGTAAATATGATTACCTGTAGACTATCTTCTGTGAGACAAGGCTGATTTTTAAAATCCAGTCATGTCAGGTGTCAGGTCAGAATTTTCAAAATACGGAAATTGTTATTTTGAAAAATTGTAAAACCTACAATCTAATCGATGTATTTCCATTCACAAAAATACAATAAAACTTCAATTTATTAGTTTCACAGGAAGTGAGGGTTTTATCAGTTTCAAATCACAAAGTTCAAAGTTGACCTTAACTTTCAGAAAAATCAGGGAGGTTTTTTTCTTTCTTTTGAGGTAAAAAATTTTCAAACAAGTTTTTTCGAAATGCAAAAGTGCGCGCTGTGAAAATATTATGTACATCATAGTAGACCCTGCTACTCATAAGTATCTATATGCAATAATATGCAAGTATGTAGTATATTATATTGGTACCCTAAAACTACTTTTTCTCTCTCGAACCTAAAAAAACAACAACATCCATTCCCTCTGTGTGTGCATTGCGAAAGAGTACAAACAGAGGTCAAAATTAGCTTTAGGGACCCGTGACCTTTACTTACGTGGACAGAAACACAAGGGTCATCCGATGACCTTTGACGGCTTTGATCCCGGGTGAGGTCATATATGCACATATACTTAATGGGTAACCCAGGAATTTCTTAAATTGCGCATGTACTTATATGGAAAACAAAAGTGAATTTATACAAAAATACACATTTCTACACACGTTTTGGGGCAATGCGCAGAATGCGCTGTTTTAGCACTACTCATCAATAAAATAAGACATTCTTCTTCTAATGCACTTATAAATTCAAAGGTCGAAATTACCTTCATGAAGTATAACATAGCTTTAAATGTCACCAGGTCATCGAGTGACCTTTAACAGTTTACCCTCATTCGGACTTATAGCTACAGGTTGAAACTCCACTTTAGAGTTTGTATACCTGAATAATAAAGAATGCATATATTATTATTATAAGTATTTACTGTTTACCTACATTATTTACTCTCCAATGCTCCTATATGCATACATGTTGTATATTATGCTACTGTACATTCCATAGCTATTTGAAATTCTCTATTTTGAATAATTAATTAATTTGACACTGTGTTTTCAATAAATATTTTGGCAAGTATTTTTCATTGTTTTATTTCTGGTACTTTATGGAATTCAAAGGATTTGGCTCGTTCATTTTCACAAAAATTTACGGTAAAACGTGACTTTTGACAATGCACGCATATTTTAACGTAAAACTACAGGCCCATTTATCCCTAAAACGTACCTTAGAACTTATAAGTACAGTGTGTAAATACTTCGAAGGATGATAATATGTTTGATGGTCAAATTTGAAAAGCCAAACCGTGTTCACATAATACTATGATGATGATGTCATCTTTTTTCTACTGGTGGCATCCAAAGCGTCTTGTTCCAATGCACATTTTCTCTCACTTTTGCATTGTAAAAGTCGTCGGACCTGCCCGGATGACTGCGAGAAAGGTTTTCTGCAAAGTGTAGATATTCATGGAGGCTCTCGACAATGGCCCGAACATCCGTAATCAAGTGTCCTCTGGTCATTTGGAAACTTAGAAAGTCAAAGGGAAAGATTCGGACCCAGTCGCCGTGCTTAGCTGGTGCGTCATACCAACTTTTCCTTTGAAGTCCGACTCCAGGTCTGTGTGGTATTGTTGATGGGGGTCTACTCCCTTGCCTTATGCTCCCAATCCAATCCGTTGAAGCTAAAAAGTTTAGCCGGGCGGCTTCATTGTCTGAATGTCCACCAGCAAAGGCACAACTGAAAAAATTTGATATACTACTGGCTGCTGGTGGCATTGATGACGTTGACATGGATGAAGCTGAGGGAGAGGCAAAAGCTGTTGACCTTGACATGGAATTCCTTCCATTCACTTTATGACTTTTAGTAAGTGGAGTACTCAAGCTTTGACTGTAAATAGCGGTGGCGTCTAGTAGCCTTTTCCTCAATTTGGGACTAATTATGTCCTTTGTCAAACTAATCTTCCTACTCCTACGCACCTTCTCCTTTTCTTTTTCAACTAATCTTTCTACAGTTTGCTCAAAGTTTTCAGAGGAGGTCACGGTTTTAATTGTGTCCAGTGTCATTGCTGAGCCTGTGGATGATAATTTTGGAGTGACGGTTCCTCCTCCTGTTCCTTCTCCTCCAATTTGCAGTACATCTGCCTCACTCTTCAGTTGAATTGCCGTGTTTGACTCCACATCAATGTCAATAATATTGCTTGCATTTGCACTGGTTTTGGTAAGAGAGGAGGCTGGGACAACTTGAACGTAGGGTCGACCATCTGGAAGACCAATGAGGGAAAAGAGTTCATGCAGCATCGGCTTCTTTACAATTTCATCAACTTCACAGTCACCGCCGAGTCCTGGAGATAAGTTTGTTTCCAGGAGCCAAGGACGAAGATTTGAGTCAACTAAAATGTCATAGCCCAGGAACTCAAAATTGTTCCTCGTGGATGGTATCCCAACTTGTTGTCCAACTTCTCCCAGGATGGTCAGTACAATAATGCTCATGATTCTTTGCCACAAAAACCAGTCGGAATAACCATTTTGTTTGAGATAACCCCGGAGTTTCTTGAGTGTCCACTTGCACCCCGTTCCCACTACATTTTTGTCCATTTCATAGCCTGGACTGAGCTTATTAAGCGAGGCATTTGTTAAGTGAGAACAGGTTTTGTCCAGAGTAGACAGGTCATAGGCATCCGTGGCAAAGCGAGTGAGTCCCTCTCTGTAGGCATAAATGGTGAGGGGAGAAACGGAGACAATCGTCACGTATAGACGGAGGTCAAACTTATAGTTGGATATGAGGAGGGGTCTGGAAATATATTCTTGGACAACGGTCACTGGATGATCCGGTAGATTTGACAGGTTGTCAATCAGGAAAATCCCTTTGCCTTGACTTTTCCCCACAGGCTTACAAATCCACAAGGGTTTAAACCTCTTTTTTGGGCGAGGATTGTTTGGTATTATCCCATCCCCGTCTTGTTTTTCTTTTTCCTTCTCCTCTTCAACTTGATTATTAGTATCGTTATTTTTACATGTGCCATGTACTAACTCGCTATCTCCAGATTCTTTTGGTTTGCCACCACCACCATCATCATCATTATTATTATCAATAGTTGTTTTACTCCTAGAATTGGATGCCACAATATTTTGAGCTGTACTTTTGATTTGTTCCGAGAGAGTCATTTCGGACCTTTTCCGATGTTCGTTCTCCAGTTCCTCGTGCTCACGAGGGAGGGTGAAAGTTGCGGGACAAAAGTTAAAAATCTCCCCGAATCTGTCCTCCATGATGCGAATGTAGCTGGCTAAATACTCCTTGTTGCAAAAGTTGATGGCCTTTGGTATGTGATTTGTGTATTGCCAGCTGTATAGGGAGCGAGTTTGAGTGTGCATCATGACCACAGATCTCCACCTATGTATGTATGTATGTAAATTTTGTGAGATGTAATAGGATGACATTAATATTGTTTTACAAAATTTATTTTAAGAAAATTCAGTCTCTCTTTGTTCTGGCATTATATGTATTACCATAAATTCCATCCTAAAATGTTTCCTCCTGCACTTTTGCTGTCTTCCTCACCAAATTCCTTCCATCCCCGCTCTTTGCACACTTTTTCCAAAATTGTTAGTGTGGTCTGCCCTGGATTGTTGTCGTTTATTCGGAAAATGAAGGGGAAGAATTCCCAAATAGCTCTCAGGGTCAATGCTTGATTTGAACTACCATACGAGGAACTAGAGCTGAGTATCGAGGATGAGACGCTGGCGCTGGAGTGAGACATGCTCAATTTCCCTTTGATTTGGCCGTATGAACTCATCCCTGGTGTTGGACACGGACTAAAATATGGAGATGTTTCTGCAATTTTTCCGTATTTTATGTACATAAGATTAGGAAGACACTAAATCAAAAGTACACTACTGGAACAAAACAAAATGTGCCAAATTTACTCCAATTATAGGTATGTCCGGGAATAATAATGGCTAGTTGCTAGTAGTCTACAGCCTACAGCCCAGCCTATAGTGCTCATTTATTAGTCTATATATCGTCTACTATGCGGCCTATAAGTTTAATAACAATGCAATAGATACATAACTGTAGTAAATGTGAAATGTACATAAAATTATCTGGTATCCTGTCAGGAGTCAGGAATGCAATAAATTAATTAAAATTAAAAATTTAATTTTTCGGCTATTATCGTACACACTACACACGCTTATGACAACAAGCCAAAATTTGATTTGTGATTTTTTTTTCGTATCACACATCAGATATCCAATTGGATTAGATAGATAGATAGATACGACTTTATTTACGTGTTAAGAAGACAGTTGCATACAAAAGTATACTCAGAAAAAGATC
>JAQIVE010002896.1:0-18395 GCA_034698285.1 Sminthurinus bimaculatus | reverse complement strand
CATAACAATGATAGTATGATAATATTGTACCTCACTAGAAGTTCTATTTAATATTTAATGCAGTGATGCTAATAATACAGTTACAACTAGTTAAATATTTTACACAATATAATAATAATATGTTGAACAAGAAATTAAAGACAACAGCAACAATGATATATATATATTTACATATGTAAATATATCTTTATCTAGAATAACAATATTAATGTTTTCAAAAAACTATAACTATGTCGTAGGTAAATTTTTGATGATCATGTAACTATCATTATGGTTTATTGTTATACATAATACATAATAATAATGACGATGAAGGTTTGGAGTAGGAGAATACCGTAAATTTCATTACAATATGCCAGCACTTAATACAATAGTACGCCATGGGGCAACTTGCTACGTGCTTTTCAAATGAAGGAGAATTTAGTCTTACGAGGAAATATAAAATATTTATCCAGACATATTATGTAATTTACGGTACACGAGACAACTTTTTCTTCGACGCACAAAATTTTCTTCGTTATTAAATCTGTAGTTAACAAATTATCTTTGTAGTAAAGCAGAATTTAGAAGAAAAGGAACGTAAAACATCTTAGATTCTAGTAGCAACTGCGCTGCTCCATGCACCTGTAATAAAGTGATGAACAATGACATCATAATGTTACAATTGAAACCATGGAAATTCAATTACAGGGTTGAGTGTGCTAAAAAAACTCCGCGATTTTAAAGTGCATTGGGTGTACACATAGTGTATACTGTATACGATATATATACACATATATATATGTGCAATGTACATACTACATACAATGATATATTATAAGTGCATATATTTTTGGTATTGGTAAAAAAGTACCTCGGGTAAAGTCCTTAGTAATTCACTTAGTCTATGTGGGTGGTTAGGGCAGCTAACTTCAAGGAACGTCCGCAGACATTTAATATATCTTTCCTGGATCAATCCTACTTCCGGACTCCGCGTGCCTGCATAAAAAACATGCGTCAGCAAAACTTTAACATTTTTTAAACACAATATGCAACAAGTACTTAAATAGCAATAAAGATTTGTGGAGGTACGTCTTAATGATTTTATTACTGAAATGTAGACATACTGTAGAATCAACCCACTCGTACACTTTTGCCATAGAGAAATAATACTAAATCATTCATAAATTCATTCATGTCTTTATGCACGAATGAATTTATGAATGGTGTAATATTATTTCTCTATGGCAAAAGTGTACGAGTGGGTTGATTCTACAGTACATAGGTTATAAAAGTTAAAAGCTTTCTATAGAGAATTACCTGTATTTTGTAGCATTGTTATGACTTTGAGACAAACATATTCTTCAATTCGGATGTTCATACGTCGGAAAGCACGTGTAAGGTAGGTGAGACGCTCGACCATTTGACCGACATCTTGTCTAAGTTGTTCCAGGGTAAGGCAGCGACCCATCATTGCCTACAGAAGCAACACATTGACATGACATTATATTGATATGCAATTAATGTTATGCTCAAATTACAAATAAATTATAATTGATACTTGCGAAATAATGATAGTGGTATTAGTAAATGAATATAATATATAGATATATGAGAGAGTGTGGGAAAGTTTTGCGGCTACCTGAAGACATCTTTGAAGGACTTGAAGACTCTCCATGGTCTCTTCTTCGGCGGAGACGTTTAACGGTGGGCCAGGAGTGTGCATAGCTTGCCATGCCGATGTTGTGAGTACTAACAGCTCATGCCATTTATGCGTGAGGACTCGGGTGTGAACATCTACGGGTACTTCGGGGTAAAACGGAAGTCTCTTTGTCCATTGAACGAGTCGGTAAACTATTGAATCCCCCATCTGACACAGTTTGTCAGACAAATCACCCCGGGCTTCTAACAACTCTTCCCAGTTCTGCTCAAGTTAAGCAAAAGCAAGAAATGTTTAGCCATAAACCATATACATTAGCCATATACATTAAATACATTGATTCACCTTTCAACTTTCGAGCTACAAAATACACAGATAGTGTATTATTAAATAAAAGTGTGTTAGTATGTAGATGATACGATTCTAAGTATGTATCTGTATACGCACCTGCAAGGCTGCAATGTCATGGAAATTGTCACAGGACACAAGTTGTGTGATCATTGTGTGGGCTGTTTCAAAGGGCATACTCGGTCTCAGATGGGTCACATCATTTGGACTTGTCAAAGCTGTTTTGAGAATATTTCCACTTTGAACAGGTGGGTTGGGTTGCTGAGGTTGTTGCTGGCTTTGCTGTTGTATTTTCTCCGCTTTCCCCGCAGCAACACGATTCCCTTTCTTATGCTTTCGATATTTCACCTTAACACATACACGCACAAAGATAAACCCACACGAAATGAGAAGTATTGCAAATATTATCCCCATTTTACAAATGTACATTATGGCAACAATAAAAAATTCTTGGTATAAATAATATATTATATTATAATATAATATATATAATACATAACATACAGACATTATAATATAATGTCTGTAGTTACATGGTGAAACTATAAGAAAATTTTGGTAAAGTTTATTACCGGAACTTTGTACAAGTTGTAAACAGCCCCCGAATTCCTGCCACCTGGCATACGATCTTCCCGTACAGCTATAAAACAAGGATTGGTAAACAAAAGAGAACAATGTAATCAGCTTAAAAATATGAATTTTTCCCCTGAATTAAAATATTAGACTGTAGGGAATGGACTAATGACTCACCCTGCAAAACCATCCCTTGTTCGATGCATTTTTTAAATCTGCAGTACTGGCATCTGTTTCTTTGGGCCTTTGTGATTTCACATGTCCCGTCCGCAACACAAGTATACACTCGCCGGTTTTGTACAGTTCTCTTGAAAAACCCCTTACAGCTATTCAAAGAAAAGAACACATGACGGGCATATAAGATTTTAGTCCAACATAAAACATATGACATATCAACTTTCAATTTTTTCATTTTTCATAAGTTTTTTTTTGCTACACTCATATTTTAGTGAAACTTTTTCGCGAGCATGAACGACAACGGCAAAATATTCCTGAACTTTATCATTTCTAATAGAAATCTATTCAATCTCCATGTGGAAAGTTATCCAAGTATCTATAATATTATGACAAAGTTCAGACATGAGACATGAGCATAGAGATGTGTGCTTAATGCAAAAGCTAAAATACATTATAATATGGATTATGATAAAATTACGTAGAGTTTAAAAAATGTAATATTATTATACAACAAAGGAACTTTTATAATGAAAATAAAGTAATTGAAGAAAAATTGATCGACAATGGAAGAAAAAAGAAAGAAATTGCAAGGAAAGAAATATTGAAAGGGCCAGTAAGAAAGAGTTGAAGGTGTAAAAAAATGATAAGAAAGAAGCACATACAAAATGTAGTAAAAAATAGGGGGAGACCATGATAATTTTACGTCGTTGTACTTGTAGTTTTACTTTTACTTGTAGATATTATTTGCTTTTAAAAAATCTCTGTTGTTGTGGCATTTTTTTTAAAAAAACTTTCCTCACAACTAAAAGTAAAACTACTAAATTTACATCAAAATAAAATCACCGTGGGTCCCCCCTAATGATGAAAAAAAAACAACAAAGACAGAAATAAGTAAGAAAAGGGCGATATTGCATTACCCTTCGCAGGTAATTATCCCATAATGGAGTCCTAAAGGAGCAAATAGAATTAACATTATTATTTATAAATCAATGAGATTGTGACTGCCCAATTGTTGGCATTTGGAATGATAGGCTTTTGTCATTTTTTATGCTTCGTCGATGAATATGTGAAGGATATTATTATATTATATTTGTCAGTTTTCCTACCCGTCGCCCTATCTTCGCATATCATGCAAATCATGGGCTGTTCGTAGTCATCGTCATCAGGATTTGTGGTTTGAGAGTGACCATTTGTATGGGCATTTAGGGTGCCGTGTCCATTCGTAACGTGACCATTTGTGTTACCGTGTCCATTGCTTTGTCCATTTGGCAATCCTAATATGGACAGGAGTGTATGAATGTTAGCATTTTTCCACCGAAAGATATTTCATTCAAATTATCAATGAGAAAGATAAAAGTAATAATATTGCATAAGTTACATAATAAATAATAATTAATAATATATTAATAATAATCAGAGTGATTAATAATATAATTAAATAATAAAATTATTATGCAATATTATGATGAAAATAGTTATCATTACTGTTTGGGCTAGTGGACAGATTGAGAGCCTGTGCTTCCCAAAGTCTTTCCATACTCATGCCAACTTTTGTGGGATGATGATGATTATTATTAGCTGATGGTGAATTATTATTATTATTTGTGGTATTATTGTGATTGATTGAAGAAGGTACAGAATGACCGTCCGCTGTCGTCGTACTTGGATTATTACTATTATTATTGTTGTTGATGATGAGGGATCCGTAGCCATGGGTGGGAGAAGATGTGGTGGTGGTAATATTCGAATTGGGTGGCGACATACTACTCGCCAAGGTGTTGAGGTCAACCCCAGGGGTGGGAATTGGTTGACCCGGTTGACTCCAAAGCATGGTTCGGACTCCTCCTGCCTCACCCATAATCACAGTTGGGGTTCGGTTCAAGTTGACATGGTGATGATGGTTGTTGCCATTGGGGACTCCTGCACCATTCGGTCCCGTGCTCGAGTTGACCATCATACCGAGACTTCCGCCAGCCACGATGGTCGTCGTTCCAGGGGAGTGAAGTGATCCATTGATGATGGAGCCGGATGAATTCGAGTTAGTGGGCGATGAGTTGGGGGAGCGACTGCTGTGATGGGACAGTGAGGAGGGTGATTTTATCCTACTTTGATTTGAAGATTGCACTGGTAAGAGGCCACCACCACTACTCGAGTTTGGTGAATTATTATTACTCTGAAGATGATGATGATGATGGTGGTTAAGATGGTGATTACTGTTAGCACTACTACTATTACTATGGTTACTACTGTTGGGGCTCGTGTTTGCACTGTTGGTGGTGGTGGTTGTGGGGGTCACTGCACCACCCGAAATCACTTCCGGACGGACACCATTAATACGGTACATTGAATGGTGATGGAATGAGAGACTAGTTGACGTGACGACGGACAGGGGATCCGGCTTCTCCGTCAAGTTCCGAATCTCCGAATGAACGAGGGGGGAATGAACGTGGATGTTCATGGAACTGTTGCTGTTCCCGTTGCTCGTTGACCTGTTGTTGTTGTTGTTGTGTGGTGAATCAGGTCCCGCCGTGAGTCTCGCATGCAGATGATTCGATTGCGGTGTGTGAAGATGGTGAGTGTGAGGAGCATGAACTCCATTATGGTAGTGTAATTGTGTACTATTGTTGTTGTTGTTGTTGTTGTTATGTTCCGAATATTGTTGTTGTGACAAGGATTGTGGGGATGGAATTCGACGGCTTCCATTCACAAGAGCCTCCTTACTATTATTGTGTTTGGTAATTGTGAGTGTGGACTCGAGTCGGGAGGTGTTGGTTGTTCCATTATTATTATTATTATTAGCTGCCGGGGAGGAGGAGGAGGAGGAGGAGGAGGAGGAGGAGGGTGATCTTTGTAAAGGTGGGGACTTTCGTCGTTGTTGCGTCATGTGGCTACTAGTTGTAAAATTATTACTGTCTTTCGTATTGTTTTGATTATCTTTATCACTCTCTGGGGTTGTTGGTGAACAGACGTTGCTGTTGCTACTGTTGTTATGATTACTTGCTTTCTCTCGTTTGATGCTCACAGCACTGTGGTTACTCGCTCTGCTTATGGCCGAGGACTGAGAGGCGATGCTCTCCGTGTCACTCGAGTGGCCGTTAGTAGTTCGAGGGCTGTTTGAGTTGGAGCGACTGTTACTCACGTTGCCAGTCTCTGGGTGAATCGTCGTTGTCGAGGGGGAGGAGGCGGAAGATGGGGAGGAAGAGGGCGACGATGACAACTTGTCCTCTGGGCTTGATGACCGCCCTCGCATATCTTTACCATTCATGCCATTGATTTTCCCCAGGGCGACTACATTTGTGCCATTATTAATGCCGTTATGGCTGTGAACGTTCCCTGCGGGGAGGAGGAGATCCATCGGTTCGGACTTGACCACAATTTCTCCATTCTCACGGACAATTCCAACGCCGTTGGAACTTCCGTTGGTCAGCTTGGTGACCCCATTGACCGCTCCATTTTGATGCTTAGTCGTCGTTATATTACTACTACCATTAATACTAATATTTACATTATTATTATTATTATTATTATTATTATTATTGAGGAAGTGATTGTAGGGCACTTTGTTGCGAGCAGCAGTTTCCGATTTGATCATGAAGAAAATTTGAGGTGGGAAGGCGGCGGCTTTTGATGAGACCGGTGCAACCAACTCTTCGGGTGTCAGACAGCTAGAACAAGTAGATGGTACAAAACATGTATTTTTAGTATTATTTTTCAAAAATTATAGATGTATGTATAATATGACTCATTTTCGTAAACTGTCATATTATATAGCGTTTTAAAACAAGCAACAGAAAAGGCCCAAGACACGATCTCACGGCGATAAAGGTGAAAGAAAAACATTTCATTCCAAATTCAAAGCATTCAAAATTTATATACATAAGCATTTACGATAATAATACTATTGTAAATCCCATAATATATTATATTATGGGATTTGGAAAACTACAGTCATACGTTTGAAAAAAGTTTCGATTCTATAGTGTTTACATTTTCGATGACGTTACCATCTAATGGAGCTGCTCTGAAGAATTTGAGTCTCTACGAGCACTCAAAGTATTTTATTTAATTAATTTAATTTGTCATATCACAGTGGGCTAAAATACGTATAACCCAAACTTGTGACTAATGTACATTTCGATTTCGAGTTCATTATCATGTTCATTAGTGATTTGTGAGATGTAGAATTATTATGGAAATAAAGCTTGTCTTGTAATAAGTATTAATGACAACAAGAAGAAGGAGTGATATTTACATAAAAGAGCTGGACAAGAGGAGAGAGATGGAGGACTTGGGAAAATAATTGAGCAGCAACAACTTGGACTTGAACCATGACCAGTGCAAGAGTGAGTGAGAAAGGAAGGAAGGAACAACGCATTATTGACAATTTTTATTCAGGAACGTCACACGCCTGAATAAAAGGCCATGCCTGCTGCTCCAAATAAAAAAGAGCAGTAGGCCCTCACTTGAAAGGGCGTTCATATGCTTAGACTGTGGTTTGTATCCGTTTAATTTAATTTAATTTTAGCTTTTTGTTGCCGGTCAGAAATGAGACACACTTACATGAGAAGAAGAAGAGAGGGAGGGAGAGAGAGAAGCGAGAACAGACAGACAGCGGGCAAGCAGCCGCGAGAAGGACGAGAGGATTTTTCTATCGCTAAAACCTTCTAGATATTTACTTAAGTACCTGCTCAACTATACACACACACATATTTTCTCATCTGCTCATCATCATCATGAGAATAAATACATATGTACAAGCCCAACTGTTTATGCATTACGCCATTCCTAAATCCTACGGCTAAAAATACAAACAGAAGTTTGTTTATTATTCATATTATGTACAATGTACATATACATACGTATATGATTAGTATGCCTAGATGAAAATTTAAAAATCAAAAGTCATATTTTTCTTGACAACTTTTTACCAAGTCCACACGCTAACTCGCTTCATGGAGGAAATAGCCCTTGGAGGTAGTATCTACACACTTTGGTATTTTATCGATATGACTATCTTTGGTATTTGGTATTTGTATAACTTTAGTATCATAATAATATTTCTAATTCCCCAGTTTTTCATTGCTCACGTTAAAAGTTAAAAATAACCAATGCTGTTTTTTTGTAAATTCAAGGAGGTTTTTCTGTTGACGGCTTCTTAGTTCGGACTTCAGATTTGTGTTGCATCTCAGAGCAATGACAAACTTAATGATATTTGGCATGCGAGTATATAAACATCATACAAATAATGAAGGAGATGAGCGGGCATTGTGCTTATACTCGTACAAGCTTCTCCATTTTCTTCTACATATAGAATATATTCTCTGTTTTTTTGAAAATGAGCATTGAAAATTTACTTTCGCCATCTACTAGCATGGGGAAAGTAGATTTTGGGTGCTCATTTTTAAAAAAACAGAGAGTACACCCTAAATATTTTGAATCATCTACAAATACGACTAATATATAAGTATGTATAATATTATACAATAATATAATATGCATGTATTGCAACATATATTTTATTAAGTTGCATTCACATGCCGAAATTCTTGTAGTTTTCATTAAACTTTCATTCCCTCCGTTTCTTCGGTATTCTCATATTGTGTGTGTATATCAAGCGTAGTACGTCTGAGACATGTCCGATTCAACTCAAAAGCTTCCGGCAAAGTAACAAGTGAGTGAACGGGAAAATATCTTGCGAGTTTTTTCCCATTCTTCCTCTCTGATTTTTTCGTGGAGAACGTCCACGAAAAAAATGGACGTTCATAAAATGTGTAAAATGTAAAACATTACAGGAAAATGAGGATATTACATGTTATAACACAGTAACAAACTAGGGTAAAAAATTTGTGCATAGAAAACATGAACAAATAAATAAAAACTTTGAAGCACAGATTATGAGCCTTAGTAACGGAAAACATAAAGTTACTTTGGAAATGCCATGATATGTAAATCGTTAATACATTAGTGAAAATGGCCTTTTCATTTCTAAGACATAATATATAGGCATAAAGTCATGTGCACACATTTATAAAAACACAAACTGATCGTGAATGAAAAAATTAAAGGGGTAAGACCAATTTGTATAAAATTAAATATTTACACGACATAAAAACGGAATAAAAACAACAGTTTCAATAATATACACAGAGAATGCAAAATGAAGACACGAGAACTTGAGAAAGAAATTGGAAAAAAAACAGAATAGGTCGAGTTGAAAACGGAAAAGTATTGAAATAATTACCGATCTTTGTCCTGTTTGGGAGATCCTTCGCTTGTCGTCTGAGCATCAGGAGAGAGGGAAGAGGTAGATTCGGAAGTACCAATAGACTCTCCATCACTTGAGCACCGTGAGTCAACCTTCCGCCTTTTCAGCTTCAGGTCCTGAAACAGGCTCATGCTCATCCCATTATGAATTACTCCTAAAACAAAAAAAGGATCAAAAAAAAAAACAGAAAATGTTAATTCACAAAATCAGCTTCGATTGTTGGATTTAATGTGGCCAATCAATAACATTTTCACCAAATGACATAATGTCAAATGGTTTCCATTTATGAATTTTTATATTTCTATGTGATTAAACGATTTATCATTTTGCATGAATTATGAATGAATGATAAACTTGAGGTGAAATTCCGTATTTAAATGCAATTATGATGGTGTATACGCATAGATACGTGAGTTGAGTATATATAGTATGTTTTTAAAAGAGAGGTGAATGTACATAAAAATGAAACATTCGTGAAACAAAAATATGCATATGTATTTACTGCCTTTGCACTTAGCATGGAACGCTGATATTGCTGTTGAACCCTTAACCTAGGCTATAAAACTGTAAAAAACTTTCTCATTTTCCTAAGCGTTACTAATATATTTGTTCTTGAGTCGTCATTGTCTCTTGTCTCCATTAGAAACGGAGAGAAAACTGTCGAAAAATGATATTGAAGTCAAAGTCAACGGTGCTAAGTCAATCACAACCTTTGAAGTTAAACTATGAGAGAGAACAATGGGCATGAAATAAATAAATATTTGGCTGAAATGCACACATGAGCGCTGTGAGATTCAAAGCTATGTATATTATACTGTACTGATTTCAAGTTGAGTACTTACTAACTTCAGCATAATTGCTCATAGTTACCAGGCGTTACATGATAAAAACTAAAACTTTAAAGTAATTTGAGCATTGTAATTTCTGACAAAGGATTGCAAATTGAATGTTGACTAGAGATTTCATGCAAAGCTATATTTAATAGTATTGAATGATGCATCATGTTGAATATAATTTAATGTGTTGCATCGGGTTTCATTTTTAACCTTCTTGAAAGTTTCGTTATTGCCTTTCTTTCATTTCATTTTGCTTTTCTTTTATCTACATTGCTTGCAGCCAACACAAACCTCATATTTAACGGTAAAAGTACAAAGGGAAGGGTTCTCTTCCTACTGTTTGCTCCATCATTGGGCAGCACTCAGGGTTTTATGAGCTTCTATGGAGATCCTCATCGGATATAGTTTTTACAAGAAACCGAAATTCATCCAAATTTAAACATATTATAACAATAATAGTTTGACTATTATTATATGTATATTTATTATTTATAATAATAATATGTAATAAATATGAATTTCGGACGTTCTTTACGTTTTTAAAGAGAAAAGTATGGGAGGAGCAAAAAAATAAAAATACTTTTGTCATATAATCGCCCAGGTTTTCATCTGTTAAAAATATGTTGTATATATATATATATAATATATATATATGTAGAAAAAACGGACTAAAATGGTGAGAGTGAGCCATTCAGCTACCTTACAAAACTCATTCTCCTTGCAACGCATAAAGCCACGTCTCTACTTGGAAATGTATGTCTTTATATGTATGTAGCATGTAGTATGTATGGTGTGTGTGTGTGTGTGTGTGTGTGTGTGAGTATATTCTAATGGGAATGAATGAGACTGTGGGTACATTTGCTGTGCTCTCTCAGAGTTCATTGTCCATCCTTGAAACACTTGAATATAGGTTATACACATTACACACGACACGACTCTACTTTGTTATTACACTACTACTACTACTACTATTTACTAAATGTATCTACATACTTTCATATTATATTATAATATATTGTGAGGGTAATAATAATGATACTGACGACAACTTCAGCTAGGCTCTTTTAACAAATATACTTTTTTGTCTCTCTAGTTCCCAACATGGGGTATACATACATGCAAAACAAATCCTAAATATTAGACATTTTTTCTTTTTCAACTACAAACTAATACAATTATGAAACCTTAATTTTTTATTATATTGTTTTGGCATTTGAAAAGCAAAAATAAAAATCTTTTTGTTCTTCAAAACAAGAATCAAAATAATACTACATCTTTGAGTTAAAAATATATCTCACCTTTACCGTTCTCTATTTTAATAACATTTGAATCAATGACGGACAACATTGGAATAGTTACGATTCCCCGCATCTAGTTATTCGGGGTGGCCAAATATGAGGCGTAACAACAACACACCGGCACAAGGCAACTCGGTTTTTGATTTTTGTACTCGTCACAACTCCAAAACTGATAATTGATCCATTACTTGTCTCGATTATTTTGGTTGGATGGATGGTATACTTTACTTTTCCCAAGTATTAATCAGTCTTATACACCTCAGATAGGGAAAATAGAACAAGACAAAGCAAGAACTTTTGTTAGCGAGTCAATCTTTTTATTCACAGCAGTAGAGGTTCTTGATTTAGCTTTATTATTTAATTATGATGGGCTCCCAAAAGGCGATAAAGTATCGGAGGAAATGTGAGACGGAATCGAACTCTAAAAAGCCACTGGAATTATTTTTTGTCCAACAGGGATTCAATAACGATTTGTAAAAGCACAAATTTATAGACTCAGCCATGCCATTAAAGATCTTCCACGTCAAGCTCCAAATTCCTGGTCACAGACAATGCAATGATCTTTGTTTTTTTATTGATAACTAAAGAAACAACTAATGAAGGCGGATTTACGTTTTAGACATACGGCGATGATGATGCCTAGAGTACATCAAAATTAACACAAACAAAATCAAGGCGAAAAATTTGTTCTGAATTGAGAAACAGTTGAGCATAGAACTCGCCGATATATTTTTAGAATCTCCACGCACAAACAGCACAGTTTAGAATGAGAACAAATGAAGCTTCATAAATGCAAATTTTTTTACTCATGCGTTTGTGTATACTTAGACGTTGTTAAGTGCTAAACAGAATTCCTTTTCTTTTATTTATCTCCACAAGTTGAAGTGCGAAGAATGAGCTCCGTCTTCTGCACTTGCAAAGCCAATTGTTTCTGTGTATGTAGCGACTAACTTTCTTTCTTAACACTTTCCCGTGCAAAAGAAATGAACAAACAATTGAAATAGCCGCCGTGGATCACTGTCTACACACTCACACAATAGTTCATAAAAATATATGCGAACGTTGTTCTTCTTATTTGCGACCCTTATGTGGATTCTCCCAAAAAATATGACACGGTTTTCAGTAGAAAATATGACACTAGATAAAAAAATTTCCTTGAAAAAGTCACAATTTAAATCTCATCACAGTGTACGTATTTTATTATTTTTATATTTCAGGCAAACGACATTTCAATAATTTCCAAATCACAGAATCCGAAAAGGTGATAGTTGCTGCTGAAGATGAAAAAAATCACAAATACTCCAATGCAAGGATAAAGTTTCAAACAACCATTTCCCTTATAATAAAAATATATGTATCTATGCAGTTGCAACAGTTGAACTGAACTAAAGAACGACAAGTAGAACAATAGAAGACGAAGAGAACACGAGAACAAATCCAAAGTATTGAATATGTCACAATATTATTCACAGAACAACACTGGAATATTTTTTTGAAAAAAATATGGTTTCCTCAAATGTAGAAACTGTTGTCACAATCTATTGCAAACTTCTTCCGGAGTCCACAAATAGACTAACTTAGTGTAGTGTGTATAGAGAGACTGAGTGCTTGATGCAATGTAATCACTTGCAAATCCTCCTCCTTTTCTCTCTCTCTCTCTCTCTCTATCCCTCGCTCACTCATAATAGTCCAATATATTCAGCACTGTGTTGATGTCTAGTCTGTATTTCTCTCTCTCTCTCTCTTTCTGTCTATTGGATATAACTGTACACATTAGTAAATGGCGAGTGGTCTACTACTCGTTATGGCAAAATGTGTATGCTTGTAGTGTAACGTAGTATGTTTGAGCTGCAGCTCAAATTTGATGTGCATCCGACAAAGGTCCTTTGCCTAATGGCAATATGGGCCAAACAGCCAACGCACACAGTCACAGTACACAGTACACAGTACATAGACATACACACACACACACATACACATACACATACATACACCTCTCACTCTCTACGCTACACCTTATACTTGCGTTTTCTACCTTCACCTCACACACACACACACACACACACACACACACACACAAATATACACAGCTCATGTACAGTTTCTTCTTGGCTTATGTCTGTAGTGTGTAGTAGAATGCATGCATACATATTTATTATGTATTCAAGGGTTTAGGAGAGGAAGCCTAGCCGCATCAACATGAACTGCAATGGATTTGAACGACGAGAGTTCACAGCCATCCACTGCATAACCATAACCGTCCGTCTACATAACACCAAAATACTTTCCTGATTACGTTAATTGTTGTGGGAGTAGAAAACTAGTGAGAGTCTTTCGTTTTCCCTTTCCTTCCTTTCTGCTCGTCTCTTTTCTTTTCTCCTTCTTTAAGTCTATGTAACTAAATGTGGATTTCATGTGAGGAATAAATATATACATATACATGGAACTATATTATAACATTTCAATGTTCGTCTACTTGTAAACTACACAACAATAGGCAATACTTTTCCTATAACTCTTTTGCACAAAATAACCATTAATTTTCTTGCTGTAATAAAAATAATGGCATGACTCGTGCGTGCCTTTGCTCTCCAATACTCAGCTCAGGATCAGTCGAGTACTTTTTTTGCGTATAGATAAAGGCAATACTGCACAACATTTTGGTCCTAGCGCTTGTATCTTTTCCTTGTTATTGTTCCTCACCTTCGTTTCTTCTTTTTCTTTGAATTTATTCCCACCTTCTATCAATAGAAACCCCAGCTACAGGGATGCACAGATCCACCCTTGTTGTCACTGTGTCGTACAGTTGCTGCTTTTTAAATTCAGATCATAACGGATGATGGGTTTATATTATCCACTTAAATAAAAGTAAAGGATAATATAATAATATCTTATCATTAGTGTAGTAATACAGGCGTAAACCCTTTAAAGGGCTGTAAAACATGGACGACGAAGCGGAGAGTAATAAGTACATAATAGGAACGGAGTGGTCTCGATAATCGATAGTCAATACATGAGGTATGTAGTATGTAGTATGTATGTAGTGAATGAACAATGTCTCAAGAATGAGAATGGCATTGTATTGAAATCAGTAATAGACAATGGCAATTGAAATGGAAGGTGCAATGCCATGTTGTCGTCGTCTGTTCTTCACTACATAATATAATCATTTGTATAGCCATTATTTTTACTTCTCATACAGTGCCTACATATATGTATAATATATGAGTATATGTTAAAAACATCACGCACAAAGTTCACTAGCTCTCGATTTTTGGCCGAGGAGAAATATGTAAAACAGGAGGAAACAATCAAATTAGATTTTAGAACAGAGAGACAATCAAGTGTGATTGAACTTTGGTAAATGTAATAAATGAGATACACATTCAATTTCAACCAGTTGATTTGCCTCAATATGATGAACGTGTCACAAGTTGTATAGTATTATAAAGCATACGTAACCATGCTTATTTAGAACTGTACATATTTTGGACCACCTTTCTTCATTGTACATTGTCCCACTATGGAATTTTTTTGAGATCATCGAAACCGAAATGAAAAACCAAGACCATATACATGTGCTACCGTCCACGTCGGTGTTTTGGTTTGGTTCCAATCCCTCCTTTTTTTTACCTATTTTGCTTGGTAAACTGCGTTGTGCAGTGTTTGTATAACACTTTTTATCCAGGTCACCATTTCACTATACCTTTCCATAATATATTATTGTACAGTAGGTGAAACAAAACAGTAGCATAAAAACATCATTAGTATACTTATAGATATGCATGTAGGTGCTGCTATTTGGTGTGTGTGATGCCAAGGAGGGTAAAGAAACAGCCTCAAAAGTTCATGTCTGGTATACGTACAATACAAGACAATATCATAATATAATATGCATTATATGATGCTGCCTATAATGCTGCATGTGCATGCATGCACAATTTGAAAAGATGGGGAAATAAATAAAGAGAAAGGTTCATGAAAAACGGGAGTAAATTTGGAATGGTCAAAGTCATTGTCAACATTGCAGTCTGGTCTTCATAATAATATTCTATAGAATGGTGTATTGACTCGGCTGATTGTCCAAATCCAAAATAAATAAATATATATAATATATGTAATAAAATAAATGATAAACTATCAAACAAGACATTGCGGGGCAGTCGATTATCAACTATGTGTACTTACAGTCAAATCAGAAAAAAGTTTAACGGCTGGACCAACAAAAATAGTATTTATAAACATGGCAAATATGCGAGTGTAATGTGTTGCGGTCGTCGTGGGTCAACGTAACTAACTGTGCATAGTCATAGTCTTATTTGCACTTGTATTTATATTCGTCTGCGTTCCCTATACTCCAAGTTCAGGAAAAAGGGTATAATAATATAATAAAAAAATAAATAAATTATAACTGCAAACCAACCGAAAGTCTTAAAGAAAGGAAAAATAGGGAAATAGACATTAATAGCTACTGTTATGATACGTATAATATTGTAGACTGAGCCAGAATACATGCTCAATATTAAGTTCTACCTCTCTATAACCAAGTATGTACACAAGTACAAAGAGTCAATGGAAAGTGGGTCCTCTAGTTCCTTTCCTACTTTTTTTCTCTTTCCTTGCATACTGTCGGCATGCGATTATAGTTCGTCCATCCCGTCCAGGTCCAGACATGGCAAACTGTCAATAAGCTTCCTGTCTCTCTCTCTCTCTCTCTCTCTCTCTCAACCACCTGCGCTAAAGTCAAGCAGTCGTGTGTCGTGTCCAGTTGTCTATCATTTAATCGGTACAACATATACTCTATAAATGAAACATGTACACTGTACACCTCTACCATCTGCATATATACAAGGGCAAAAGACAAGTTATATAGGACATATTATATTGTATAAATTACAAATACATATATATTATGTGTATATTTGTGTGTGATCCTGTACCGCTTGTCTTGTTTCCCTTTTCTCCTCGTCTTTTCCTTCTCCTTGTCCAGCCAAAATTCAAGAAACACAATAGGCAATAACACAAATCGCTCGGCCAAGTCCAAACATAATCGCCTGTAAACTGTGGCATTGTGAAATTTGGATCATTTGAACAAGGTGACAGACTCACCATGAACGTGAACCCGAAAATGAAAATGATTCTCTTTTTTTTGGAATTGAGAACTGGTATTATTATTATTGTAAATTACTTGACAGGAAAATGACTAACAACATATAATAAAATGAAATATGTTACTGCGAGTATTCTGGATGGTGTGTGCAAGAGTAGCATGAGAAGTTTTTTGTAACCTTTTTCATGCAGTTACCCCGACATTGTGTATATATCACCTGCTTCCTAAAGGAGGAGCGACGAACAAGTACTCCATATTATAAGAACTTGACCCTGTACTATAAGGTATAATAATGAACGGGGACTTGAATCGTTATCGTGGATCGTCCATGTATACAATAATAATGATATGTATAGTATTAATAATAATAACATATTATGGGATGGAATATAGTAAATATTTCTAATGATTACCTATTCCGGAAAAATACTATGAGTGCGTTATATAATGTATGAAGTATGAACACATACTCTGTATTTCTTTATAATATAAGTGTATTTTATAAGACATGCCAAGTATCAGACTTCACTTGAATATCCAAGAAATTTGAGAGTGCACATGTCATATTTTAACATTTGATTAATAAAATTTAGCTCTATGCCTATCTGTGTAAGTATTGTATTGACCCCCGCCACTGCCCTTTGTATACAAACGTGTAGGTATATAGATATTGAATATTGAAGCGTATTACCTATAATATATTATACGGTTTAAGAGGTAAGGTAGTATCAATACGTACAGAAAATAATATCAAGTCTTGATGTTGTATCTGTGTACCTATGGCTCAAGTCTCCAATTATAATTGACCTACTAATTTTTTTGTCCGGTCCAGCAGACTAGTGCCTCGATCAAGGTTCAAGTTCTGTTTTAGGTTTAAGGACCTCAAGGGTGAGGATGAGAACAGGAGCCCTTATCAATATTCAAGGGATAACCTCCTCCTGCTGTTACTCTTTACTAGCCACACTCCACACGTTTGACAGATGCAGAGCTCATCACATCACTACACAGCACATCATAATATCATATCGGATATCAATGATCAATGATATTATAATATGATATGATATGAGAGAGAGAGAGAGAGAGAGAGAGAGAGAGAGAGAGAGAGAGAAACACGTATACATATAAAACTGTAAAATACAAAAAACTACATTATTATTATTATTACATTGCTACAAACGGAAAATACCAAAGGCACCGGGTTGAAAACGAAGCTAAATTTCAAGTCCACCTCGTTCAAAAGTGAACTACAAAAGAACAACTTCTGATTGTTTCATTTACACTGATTACATTTCCTCACACTGACCATGTGCTCTCTCTCTCTCTCTCTCTTCCACACTGTCTAATCTAAAGCACAGGTACACATGGTATGTATATGTATATGTGTGTAAGGTAACGTTTGATCTCTGGTTTTCGTACAAAATACAATATGTAATACGCATACGTGAACAAACAAGTCTTGTTGCATTGTATATTGCATATTCCATTGCACGGGCACTTGCAGGGCATTTAAACATTTAATGTTTTTTATTACAAAATCGTTAACATATTGGTTGAATAGTTTTATTTGTATTATGCTTATCATCCCCATTCGTAATTTCGTCTTCCTTTTTTACATGGAAAATCCTGCAAAGAGGAACCTAATATGTATAAATACTTTCCCAAAAATCTTTTATTATGATCTGCTGAAAGGACTCCTTTTTAAAAATAAATGAACATGAAAGACAATCAAGATAATGGTAATAATAACGGATTTTGAGGACGTGGAGGCGTGAAAGGAAAAAGAAACCAGAAGAACTTTGTGATTGGGATGGTGCAGAGGGGACCATGAAAAATTTGCGAGACTTAAAACTCACGCCATTATAAATATCTCCACGCGTATCAAAAAGACGTGGAATGGGACAAAGCTTTATAAATGTACGTACATTATGTCTATCCTTCTTCTAATCTTTAGACACCTCTCTGGGGAAGAGGGAGGCAAGAAACCAAGAATGCATAATGAAAAATAGTGAAAGTCACAACTCAATAAACTCACGTTGAAACTCACAAAATTTTTTAATCTTTTACACCATTTCTTTTTTCAGAGCTCATAGCTCGCTTGGTCAACGGTTCATTTCACTCAACTCTCTCTCTCTCTCTCTCTCTCTCT
>JAQIVE010002895.1:0-18401 GCA_034698285.1 Sminthurinus bimaculatus | reverse complement strand
GTATAAATAAGTATTTACTTATAAAAAAGTAAATTGAAACTCACCCATGCCTCCAAACTGCCACTTTTCTGCAAAACTTGAGTAGGCGGGTAGAATGTGGAGAAGCGAAACTATAAAATCACCGCTGGCTAAGCTCAGCATGAGGGGGCTGCTCCCACCACGAAGTCGACGATATCTGCACGAAAAAATACAAAAAGAAAGGGATTACTATTTTTGAACCAAATGATGTTTTTATTATTATTTACTTTTCAAGTTTCCCCATATTATTACATATCCGTCTGTCTGTATTATAATGCATAGAATAAGAGGCATTCATGAGTACGAAGAAAATACTTTTTTACATGTGTATATGTAGGTATATGCAACTGCTTGTTAGCTTTAACTTTTTACATCCTAAATAGATCCGTGCCACTCACGATGCATCCCACGTGAGGAAGGATGTGAAGCAGATTAGCATGGTGCGGTTTTTAGAATTTAGTTCTAACAGCTGTACGTACACGTTTTACTTTTCGACCCACCACATGGCTCTATTATATATACAATAGAATACAAAGAAAGAAAGCCACGATTTTTCGGTTTTGTTGCTCCATTCCGCTTTTTAAACATGTATAACACGCGTTTTTAAGATTTCATCAACAAAAGGAAGAGAAACTGTGGCAATAATACACAAACGTGTTTTTTTCTTGTTTGTTACACAACTGGCAGTATTTTGAAATACTCTCATCCGTAATCTCCGCAAACTCAAGTAATGAATCCAAATTTCAGCACCACGTTGCCGTCCCCTTGATAATAACCGTTCTCGTGAATGAAGAAACGTGACAAGATCGCAAGCGAGCTGCATCTTTGAGCATATGGATAAGGAAAAAAATATTTGTCAAATATGCATGGGAAAAGGTCAGGCTGACGAGGAGTCAAGGGATTGTGGGAAGGGAATAAAAGACCTTCAAATTGTTCAGTTCATACATAAATGAAATACTTTCTGAGAAATGAAAGAAAAACTATATATGTTTTTCACAATGAGTTGTACGCTAAGAAAATAAAGGGAAACAGAAAGTTGAGATCCTTGATTGTACAAGTTGTGAATTTTTGATAGTTTATTTTAGAATCAACAACTTTTTATATTTCTATCAAAAAGCTAGTTTGGACTGTTTGAACACGTGTAACGAATCTATTTATGTACGTTGTTCAACATGACTAGTCAGACGTTATGGAAAGCAAAAGGGGGAGAGCATTAAAAAATAACAAGTACGGTTGAAGAAGAAAGCACAGTTCTTGTGCTTTCTTAATAGAAAATACTGTTGTGATAAGGAAAAGAACATGAGAATATAAATAGAAATGCAGCTTTGACTAAACACTTGAAGAAAACTAACTAACAACTTTAAATATTAAAGATAATGGTACACTCCATAATATAATATGTACGTAAGATGTATGTATGCTTGTATTTTTTGCTTTATATACCCTTAAAGTGTATCTACAGAACAGAACTCTTGAATCTATCAAAGAAGTCAACTCGTTAATTAAAGTCATGGTTAAATTTTTTTTCATTGGTGTAAAACATACACGATCGATGGTTTTTGTGTGGGTTTAAAACCAGAATGAAGTCAGAGTCACGGAGCTCTTTTGTATGTATACAGAAACTTTGTTTCCCAAAATTTTTGTTTGAATTTTCGTCGTGTGTTTTCCACTCTCTCGAGGGAGAGAGCAAGAGAGAAATAGAAGGGTCAACAAAGAGATCCCTCTTGAGATTAGGACTCTGTTTGTTCATATACTTTGAAAATGCCTGCTTTCTACTTTTCAAACCTATACCCAAACTGTAAAAAGTTGACCATCAAGCTAATGAGTCAGTTGAAAGGGTGATTATTTATTTCCGCTGAGCCAACGCTTTGGTTTTTGGTTTCTAGCCTAAAATAAAATGGCAATAATTAATTATAGCTATTATTCTTGATAAAATCAACAAAGTGTACATATGTATCTTGTTAAAAAGCTGCTTTTCAAAATCACGATTGTACAAGGTCGCGAAATCTTTTTGCGGTGCATTCATCTTTATACCGACACCAGCATCATTGGTATAACAGCGCTGAACATTAAGTAAGTACATAAGTCCATCAAGCTGTCAAATGTTATTAGCGAAATATTGAGGTTGAACACAGCTGAAGTGACGGATTGCTCCAGTGACACATTGTCAATATGGTAAGAAACACAATAAACGTGACAAGATGTCAAGTGGCGAAAGGATTCGTTTCCATAGAATCTACAATACCGTCTGGGTTTTAAGTATGTATAATGTATACGGATCTGCTGGATTGACATGCACAAATCCTGGGATAACTTTGGTTCAATTGTCATTGCATGGTAACAAAATCCCTTGGCTTTGCGGAAACTGAGCACATGCATACTAAAGCACTGTCACACTCTCTACTTATCCATTTCCAAGTAACTGCTTACCTAATATTTAAGTTTTTGTGAGTCTTTGGCATTCTTAAATGTTGCCACAGCAAACGTAAGAATGCAGATTCCAACTCCTGGAACTGTCTGTGAGTTTTCTTCGAATCGCTTGCAACGCTTAACTCTAGCGTTGACTCGCAGCTGTAATGTCAACTATAGGCAGTGGAATTACGTGAAAAGAACGACGTAAGACGGAAGATATCACAATTTAGTTTGAAGTGTTTCTCTATAAACGTTGGACGTTTGTGTGATCTCCATGTACATAAAAAGATTTGTAGAAATTCTGGATAATGGCGGTGATAAGCATTTAACCACATTGCTCTTGATCTTTTCCTCGTTCCACCTAAACTAACAATCTTCAATTCGAAATCTTTTGATGTATGGACGACTATAGGTTGCAAAATTCTTATGTTTGAATATAATATGGGAATTCGTTGCTTTCACAAAACAAACACGCCAACTCACATTCAAATGTTGAATGAACGCTTAGAAGGAATTAGATACTATGTGTCAGGCGTGTAGTGTGTATTATGTGTACGAATCTTACAGTACGATTCGGCACAGGCGAAAGAAGATTTCATCTTGGGTAGATTTGATGCATGCCTAATACTCAAAGACACCATGCTCATTATCTAATTTAATCAAATTATTAAGTTCCAATCAATGTATGCAATTATATATATACATATATATATATATATATGATTGTACACAAATCATACCGTAACCATCAATGTACACAATCTAAATATTTTGCTAATGCACTTACAATTAGCAAAATCTGGGGGGCATCTAAATAAATAAATCCAATGCTCACCATAATATTTATATAGTTTGTTCCGTAGTGCGCGTCTTCATTAATAACGCTTAATTAAATTAGAATGCTTGCATATTATACAGTATTGACTCGCAGAATTTTCATACTTATGTATATGTAAATGATGTACAACTGATCCGTTTAAAAAACCTCAAGCTAACTCTTCCCTTCACATCACATGACGGTACACATGACTCCTACCTATTTCATGCCTGTACACTGTAAACTGCATGGTTTGAATTGGAATAAACGATTTATGATAAATGAACCATCACTATTTCAAATTGGTGCACGCTCGAGACTTGGATAATATAACGTACATAATATGATACGTATGCCATGTAATGTGGTTTACGAAAAAAGAACTGAAGACGGATAAATGTGATGAGGACAAATTTCTCGCCGCTATGTATGTATTTTATGAATGCATAAAATATGCTAATTGTGACGCCGCAAGTTCCCCCGTTTTCGAAAAACCGGAACCTGGAAAAAAGTTGCAAAGCACTGCCAATGTTAGAATTGCATGCATATACATGTACATATGTCGTTACATGACAAAAATTGCGACACTTGAAGAATGCGGCAAAAGTCACCATGTGCAATATAGAAAGGTAGATACATAATACATGTACGACTCGCAAAATCTCAAAGTGGTAATACCAAGAAAAGAAGAAACGATTAGCTAGAAAGAAAGCGGTGGAGCGAGGGACGAAGAAAAGGAGTCGAAACATAGAAGATGAACTGAATGTATCCTAAGGTTGAATAATTTAAAGTAACTTGCATCACCCTCTCTATACAGTCTTCAGACAACATATAACATGAAGTGGATAAAAAACTGACAATGCATTGTGTACATACTGTCTGTCTTTATAAAACTGGGACTTTGAAAGTTACTTTCGCCATCTGTTAGCATGGAGAAAGTAAAATTTCAGGTCCCGTTTTTTATAAAGACAAACAGTACTTTTATACATAATGCATTTGCAAGTTACCTGACATAGTTTGAAATTCTTACATAAGAGCATATGTATGTCAGACAACAGGACGCAATTTTGCATTGATCATAAGCATACAGATCTCTATAAAAAAGCAGATAAAAGAGGAGGCGACAAAATAAAAAAATTCCCCGCATAGAATTTCATATGCTCTGCTCACGTGAGAACGGAATACGAATAATATGAACCGGACGTGCTGGACTGGAAGTCGCCCGATGCAATTTAATTGGGACGCCAGGCACAAAGTTTGAAGGTTTTGTACTCACAACACAAAGCCCATCACCCGTCATATTGCATAATACATAAGTAATAAGTATATACTGAAATCATGTTCAACCTTTGACGTTGAGTTGGCGTTTCATCGCTTTTATTGATGTCAACTGACGGAGAAAAGGTCACTCTCATAATATTCTCCCATTCTCTCATTGAGACTTTTTGGCAGCCTAGCCTAAGGCCATATGTTTGTGAAACCGGGAAGTAAAATACTCGTAGATATTGTAGAAAACGTGAATGAAGATCACGTGCGTCTTTGATCTCTGAACCACGGATGCATCAAATATCGAATATGATAAAACCGGGCCCACGGAATCTATTTATCTTCCTTTTATCCGTTCTAAGTTGTAACAATGGATTATCCATGTGAAAATTTCTAGGTAGTATTATATAATACGTAGAAATGTATGTATGTGTGTCAGTTTGTCACACACATGACAAAAACATAATATTAGATCATACATCTAACTTTTGTGTAAACCTGTGAGAGTGTAAAATGAAATAGGAGTAGGTATGTGGAACTTTTTGATTAAATTAAAATTGGAGTATGAATGAATTATGAAGCAACAAAAACACCACGTGTAACTCATGTCTACTTTCATTCTTGGTCCTTTCTTAAAATTCGTTTGCAGCAAAATGGAGATTATCAATGAGAGTTCCTGGTGACATGATCCTAATAAATACTGATAGCTACTGTTCCTAGTACGCATAAACGCACGGCCGATGGTTGAATTTGCGGAAAATTGCTCCTTTCTTTACTTAATTTGTAGGTACACCACATCCTATTAAATGTCCTAAAAATAAACTTCAAAAAGGGTTGTCCTGAACCAAACCGCATGGATATTTTTGTTGCACACTATTCTATGTACTCTCTGTCTTTTGAAAAATGAGCACCCAAATTCTACTTTCCCCATGCTAATAGATGGCGAAAGTAAATTTTCAATGCTCATTTTCAAAAAAACAGAGAATATGTACGCATATGATACTTTATTTTACTGCCATCTTGGATTCTTGAAGAGTTTTCCTGGATGAATTATGACATGGGCCTCCAGGAAAATACTTTGAGAGTTTGGAGGGTTAATAATCTTTCGTGGATCTATCTTTGAATGTCACACGCTTCGTCTTGTATGATTGCGATTCAAAAAGTTCAAAGGACGGGGAACGCGGACTAGGCTAGTTTCATGGCTAACATTCTCGACTTGCTGACGCGAAAAGACAAGATTTCGTCCCGAAGGTTTTTTTTCAAGCATCCGATCTTATTAAACGTCTGGATTGATGATCAAATCGAATTCGATTGGTAGAAAGATAGATTTTTCAAGATAACGAGAATTGAGGGAATTGGCTGTTGAAATTTGGGTTCGGCGGTCAGCGTCATTTTATTATACACTTGAGACTTGATCTGTGATCTGTTAAGCTCAACGCTAAGTAATTGAATTTCGAAGATCAAATTCATGCATTGCAAACATCAAAAATTATTAAATGATTTCCCCAGCCAATTATGTACGTACCAATAATCAGAGCGTAACATTGGAGATGTTTCAAAAATTTCCTAAACATTATAATAATGTAGTGGAACGTATTTAATACATAATATGTGTAATTTCAGCTACGTTTTTTTCTATCAGTGTGTGTATTGCATAATACATGTGTAAAAACATTTTCTACATGAAAACTTGTATTAATCCTAAAAACATTAGCTTTCTTGTGAGTTTGTGTTAGTCACCAACATTGCCCAAAATATTACATGGTACAAAATGCCTTAAAATAGACAAAAACAAGCGGAGCAATGCACCAAACCCAACTTTGATTGAAGAACAGCAAACTTTACAGTGGTCAGTTAATCCTTAATGAATATAGAAAAAGTTGTAAGCGGAGACGCTGTATGTATAATGCCTATAACATTTATTATATTGCCGTACAGAACAAAATAAAGTGAATTCAACATCCATCCATACATACAGAGAAAGTAAAACTTTCTTCACTCGCTTAAGGACTCATGTTACATGAGGGGAAAAGAGATCGTATAGTAAGTACAGTAGTTGTTCTACTTTGTAGAAAAAAAGCAGAAGGAGCACCTTGGCCCTCTCAATTTTCGATTTTTCTACCAATATGACGACACTGTAATGATCAAATAAATACACCCAATAAATCTTCTTTTTCTTCTTCTTCTTCTGTACTGCAAACAGACAGGAAATACAGACACTGTAAATTTGACCCCGGCCCTTGAGCCTTGGGACTTTGGAAATCGGAAGCTGTAAGCTGACGGCATAATGCGAATTGCGAATGTTGTTTTACAATTCCCGTCGTCCATGACAACTGTATTCAGTTCATCCTTACTTACCTGCTTAAACTTAAAGGAGCGGAAACGGAAAGTTCAACGAACTGTTATAAGTAAGAATCAAATAAACCCAAAAGAAAAGTATACAAATCCATTCAAGCACATACACACTACATAAATACGCACTTTGGAGTGCTACCAGGTTTCTATTGTTTTTGTTCTTTGAATTCCTTCGTTTCCATTAATAAACCCCTGATTTTTTGCACCTACATATGCTTTGTTTTTCTGTTCACACTGAAGAGGGTTTTGAGTATCTCTCTTGAGAAAACTCAATCGATTGGCAGCAAAAATGAGCAATAATTGGCATTTTATTTCTGGATGAGCTCTAATATCCTGCAAAACTGTATACAAGACTCTGAATAGTGAATAGTACGAAACATGACGTTAATCAAGTACAAAAAATTTCTTTGCAACAGCCTTTAACAATGGAGGCGATATTATTTCTTTTCTGTTGAATTAATTTAATTATAACTGGAATAATCCCACGATTCAATGTCAGGTGTTATATCCTTCTTAACAACAATAATCAATCATTAATCATCATGATTCTTAATGATAATACAGGTTACGGACGGGTGAGCCAGGCTCTCATTATTTTTACACATCAACGCTTTTCTATGAGCCCAAAAGTAAAACAAATTTCACGTTCTCCAATTCACAAGAATGATCGGTCGAGCGATCTGAGATCTAAATAGACACGTTCCTCGCTCGAGTCTCTTGTTAATGTATTTTTCCGGAGGTACATATGTATATTCTAGACGCAGGCAGAGTATCCAATTATGGCATTGAAATATTTAGTGCTATCGTAAAATTATATAGAAGGATACCTGAATCTCTCGTCCTTTTCATTAACACCACCAAGTTGCCTTGAATTTGGGAGCCGACTGCTCCTGACACTTTTAATTTTCAATGGAAGAGGTGCGACTAATACATGACATTGCCTCAAGTGTTGTATACGAGCAACCAGCATGGGCTGATGCGGTGTACAGTGTACAGATCTTTGATTAAAAATTATATTGGCTCGCATTAGGCATTAGGCTGTAACATTAAGGATTTAGTCGACATGCTATTGACATTACTTCCAACAGGAAATTTAATTTCAATCCAGGTTAATGTGTGGCATTTATGCATCTACATAAATCCTCCGATGCATAAGTATCTTATATTCGAGTAATATGTCGGCTGTCCGTATACAAATGAAAGGTAGTTGCATCTGTAGGTGAAAGACATCACCTAATCACATCTCGGCGGATATTTCCGTCGTCTCGTCCTATGTAATTAGCGCAACTACGTCGTAATGAGCAAAAGTAACAATTACAGTTTTTTTCGAATACCTCTTTTCTAAATACATACACGTGTAAGCATACTTGGAGTGCTGCAACGGCGTAAGATTGAAGGTGGTTATATGCAGGTGAAAGCCATACAAACTAATAGTAAAAAAAGATCTGTTTTGGGACTCTTTGAAAATAATCGGGAGAACGAGGTTTTGACCTTAAGAAGTTGTGTTATGTTATCGCTTTCGGTTGGCTAGATTACACTATGATATCAATATTTATTATTTGTTTTCTCAAACTGATAACAAATAGCAACGTTGAAAACACGGGCGATTTTAAGCCTCGTTGTGAGATTTACAAGAGATTTATAAAAGATAGAAGTTTGAGATTGTATTATGTATTCTAGTTCATCTTTTGCAGACCGAACACCGAAATTCGAGAGAATCCATAATTTGCGACGTATCTATTATACTTAATGACGAGTTGCAACTTGCAAGTACATACGCAGAATAATAAAGTGAATCGTTCCTCATTTCCGCTGATATGCATCCTCTTGGATTGTGTGCATAGGTCTACAATGACTAATGCATAATATCGACGAAGTACTTGTGTACAAATACCGTATAAGAGCGCGTGAGAGTCTCGACACAAACTTGAAACTTTTTGCCGTGCTATAAGCTTTAAGTATTTACATAACCCATTAAAAGGATAGAACGGTTTGTCCATAGTAAACCTGTGTATGAATTTTGACTGGGCGAGCATGATAAAATCTAACAATACTAAATTCTATTGTACAATATACAGATAGCAAATATTTAGAGTATGGAACTTAGACTAGATTGCCAATGGACTCTTGTAACCTCTATGTTTCATAAGTGTTGTGCACTTTACTGTGCAAATATGTGCAGTTTCCATATTTTTTTGTTTCAATGTCGATTGTATATTACGTAGCATGCATAGAAAATTGTAAAATTCGGAAGCTTATTATTACTTATCGCTTTGACTCTTAATTTCCGATAGTTAGTGAAACATGATATTGAATGTGTATAAGAAGACGCATTAGCATTCTATACTAAGAACCTTGAGCTAATCAAAACTTTTTATGCGTCGAAGTTACAAGAAAAATATAAAAATTTTGTACAGAATTGAAATGTTTTTGAAATTAAGGATTTGCCATCGTTTCCACAGGGAAAACTCGGCTGTGGACTTACGCCCCAATATTGTTTGGGAATAAAGGAGACTTGACAAAGGCAAAGAATAACAGAGAAGGAATTTTCATTATTTTTCCTATATAGTTTAGTGATCCCTACTCTCGACAGTGTATAGGGATTTTTTATTTCCGACTGCCGAAGTGCTGCCTTCTGTTCCGTTTTCCAAACACATATGTTTTGGGGGAAAACATTTTTTTCAATATACAGCTTAAGCTACTGAGCCGACATTACCCCGCATCATACTGTTATTCCAAGCGAAATCACGAAGCCGATATTTTTTAACAAGCATGAAGCTTAACGGCTGAAAGAAACCATTTTAATTATTTCTTATTTTGTTTTCCCCCGTTGTATCCATATTTATGTTTACTGACTTATACTGAGGCAATAATAGGCACAAAATTAACTTTTCCCCTTTTGAACACTGAATCCTTACATTTTTTTACGTGCAATTTCCTGTGGCATATAATCACTGCATCAAAATGCAATTACTTTTTATACCTATATGCATATTGTGCATAATGTGTAACATTGAGCTTGAACTTGAACATTCACAAAAGAAAATTATAATGAAATTAAAAAGGAAGTTGAGAGTCGAAAGGTTGAAATAAAAAAATTCTTCAGTGTTATACACATGATAATACATACATATTATACAGGATACACCATTTTTTTAATATAATTCAGAGCCTCACAGCAAACCTTGAAAAGCAATATTGAATAATAAAAATAATACACTGCAATGATGTGCAGACGAGAATTTTTCAAACACTCGAGTGAAAGTCATGTGAAGTTTCTGGTAAATGGTAAATACATACTGTACAGAAGGAGCCGGAGCCGTAGCTGCTGGAGCTGCAAGTTTAGAAGGTTTGTCTGAATGGATTTTCTCCATTGAGATCCCCAATTGTCTACTATACCGATTCTACCATCGGTATTGGCAATCACATTCGAGGCATCCTTTTCTCCTTCCTCTATTCCCGTTTCCCTTTTCTCCCTTTGCAATTTCTCAGGACGGTCCGCATATATCTCCCGGGTGTCTATTTGTTTGAACAACGTAGTAGGAAGGAGAGGAGAGAAAGCAAGAGGCAAAACGAGATGGAAAGAATGCCAAGAGTGAGATAAAAGCAAAAGATAGTGTGATAGAGAGAAAGAGAGAGAGGTGGAAATTCAACTTTCGTGTGTGATTAAATTTAGACAGCCCACGTATACACTATACACTCCACCACCTACGATGAGCGTCCATTGCATGAGACTATGTTTTATGTTCTAGTGCCATTGTTCATAGAACAGGCTACGTAGCTTTATCTGCCGTATCATGTTAAAGAAGTATGTATGTATAATACATACATACGTTTGAGCAAACATGTACGATGTGCCGTTAAGAGGGATTCTCGACACGGATGACGCTCAAATGGGATAACGATAGGCGAAAGGCAGGAGTTGATAGTTGTCAGGGAATTAAAATTCCACAAGTGTGCGGAGCGCCTCGAATATACCTACTGATATTTTGTTTACTTATCCGTACCGTTAGTACATACATCATACATACATACTATTAGCCGTAGCCAAGCACAAACTGTAGGTTTTTTCGATGGACCGTAAATATATTCCCAATTCTCCATTTTCCCCAAGTCACCATGGTAGTATATAATACATAATAGTATAGAAATGTACTTTTACAAAGGTAGGCTCCGCCATATGGCGAAAGTTGTGACAAAAGATGGAATTTGTTTATGGTCCGGTGAAAGCTATAGAAATGTGTTTATGCATTGACAAACAGCACATTGTTAAACTACGTTTTTAGCGAGAGTGTGTTATACGTTATACATACATATGAATTTCACACGACAGATGGAAACGATGAATAATGAGAAGCATTACAAATGAGCGAGGGACAAGCAATGGAGAAAGTACAGTAGGTATGTATGCTGCAGGGATATGAAATGCAATGTGTACTTTGTGCACAACAAAAGTGAAGCCAAGGCGACAGTCTGTGAAGTGCAAATTGAATCTCTGCCACAAATCTCCCATATGCAGCCCAAAATCACAATCTGCATGTATATATGTACAATGCACATTTATGTATATACGTACCTACTTATGTATGTGGGTCGATGGGATTCCGTTTTCACAACCACAGTTGTGGTTCTCGACCAGATTTGTAAGTAAACTTGGGAAGAAACGTCGAGTGCGAGTCAGAATCAAACAGTAATTTACCGAGTTCGATTGTATGTATGTATAAATGCAGTACTCATACAGTACCCCTTTTCTTGGTGATTCGACGGACTATTTGTGATTTGTGCATACATACGAGAGTGTCGTTTTTTCTCCTATTTTTGTGAGTTTTCAAAACGATTTTTGATGGAAAAATTTCAAATGGAAATACATCTTACTGTATGATATGTACTTTCTCATGTGTACAAAACACAACTTCCACCATCCGATTTATGCTAGATGGGTTTATGTTTTTCTTCTGCACATTAACCTCTAAAACATAATGGGGCTATAAAAATAATTGCCGGCAATCATCATCACTTTTGTTGTTGTTTACGAAATAATAACAACTAATTATGGAGCAGAAAATCTTTTATGTCCCAACTTTTTCAAAGCAAAAAGTTTTCTTCGACGCACCTCTTTAGCTGAAATTTGCAAAATATATGGATATACGACTGAAACTTTTTGCACACAAACGTTTTGCTGCATTCTAAATACATACGGTTTTTTGCCATTGTTATGTCATGCATGTGATTATGATTACATAGTATATACTGATGTATAATGATGTAACATTTTATTTGATGTTACTAGTTATTATTATGAGCTAACAGACACACGGTGTACTTTGTGTCCTGGGTTTATTTATAAATAATTCAAACCAAGCACCAATACTTTGCAGTCAATGTTCTAAAGACTAGAATATACATAGATATAGAAAAGTAAATACAGAAACGTGATGTTGTCAACTTTTTTCGCCTCTTGACTTAATGGAAACGTACGTACGTAGCCATGTCTATTTACGTCCAACTAATTTGCAACACAATTCAAAAACATACAAATATGATGCAGCCAATCTCTTGACGATAAAGAAATACAACGAATGTCAATATAATATATTTTAGTCTCAAGATCACGAGATGAATGTGAAAGTAAATCTTGGAAATCCTTTGACAACTGAAAACTATATACTATGTTCAGAGAAGAGGCCGGAAGAAGAAATACAACAGAAAATGTTGGTTATTATTTGGAATAGTGGGCGGAATGTTATTCACTTTGCCTTTTAAAATAGGAAGGTTCATTTTTCATTTAAATACTGTCTGTTTCTATTTAAGTGGCTGCCCGAATTTTACTTTTGTCATCTATTAACTAGTAAAATTTACAAGTAAAATTTGAGCCAAAAACTGTAACAACATGCTAAAGTAACAAGCAATGCAATGAAGTTTCTCAAGCAAAATGCAGGAAATAAAGATTTAAATATGTTGACTCACTTTAAAAATACAATGAGGACTATTCCATTTCCACAGGAGCCCGCAATCCCAATGATGACCAAGATGACGCCAAAGCAAAAGTGGACGATTTGGAGGGCCAAGGCAGTGTCTGGAATCCCAAATCCGATGGTGCCACCAAATTCACCACCATCGTCAACCGCGATGCTAGTTGGCATTGAAAATGGCATCATCGTGGTTACCATAGAGTCGTTCCAATGGGTCTCTGAGCTATTCGTCAGCCCCAACGTGTGACCTTGGTAGTTTTGATGGTCGTCCTCTGAAAATCCTCCTAGAGAGGAAGCATTATTTGGATGATGAAGGGTAAAAGGAAAACTAGTGTTGCTAATACTTTCACTCTGATGATGATAATAGTAATCCATTTTGGTCTAGTTCTGGTCCCGATCCCGGATTTTGTTTGTCTTTGTCTTTCTCTTTTGTCCTTACATTTGTCGATATGTATTTCTATTCACGGTAATGTTCAATGTATTTACTTACTTTATAAATATTATGGATTATTCTGAATAGAAAGACACGGGGATTGTAATTCGATGGGGTCACGTTTATATCAAGGGATACTATCATTATTGTTCACAAAGGTTATGGTTATTTTCAATTAGTTTCGACAATACGAAACAAATGTATGTACGTGTGAGGGTTGCAGGTTGCAGAGCTCTTCTTTGTTCTCTTTTCTCCTCCTTTGATTGAACCGGGGTCTTTTAATCTGTAGAAAAGCAATGTAAGTACATGATATAGTTTACGTGATAATACATAATAAAAGAATAAGTATTAGTATGGTATAATAAACATTAACAAATGAAAATAAGCAGAAAAGACACGAAAAATTAGATGAAATAACAAAGTCTAAATCAAAGCCGGAGTAATAATCTTCAATGATATTATTGCTTTGATTTATTTACTGATGACTGACAATCAAGATTTCTCATTGACTACAGGATAACTGTAATCTATAATTATAGGTCAGGGAAGAAAATCGAGGTTATGTCATTGAATCTACTATGTGTCTACATATATGTAATGTATGTTTAACCACATACCTAACTTATCATTTGTTACAACAGCTGCAATTATCTGAGATGGTGTAAAGCGTAAAGAGTAAACAAGTTATGTCATATAAGTTATTGACATTACGGAAATAGGTCCAAGTTCTATACACTGTGGTTATATAATACTGCCTCCTTGTCGCTATGCTGGACATTAACCATGATTTAAAAAATTGGTTTCTCAATGTTGTGATAACATGTATTAAGTATTATCTATTATCTATTACCTATTACTGATGTTTACATTGGAAATTAAACCTAATAAATTCGGGAGAGTCTTATTTATTCAGTCAAAGTCAAAGAATTTGCAAAGATCAGTATGTATTAGTCAAGAGAAATCTCCTTTGAAATTACAGCATTGTGTTTAGTTTTGTATTCACGATGCAAAGAAAGCTATTACTGTTGTTGCCGTTGTGTTGTATATAAAGCTTTTTTAAGAAATTGAAAAGTTATTTTATACATATTATCATCACAACGAGGATGCTAATATGTGTACAAATGTACAAAGATCCAACTTGCCTTAGAAATAGAAATCAAAGAGAAATCTATTCTTTACTCGCTTCCAAGCGCGTGCAGCACAAAAAGTTTTCCGATTTTCTTCTAGACAGTGAAAGTTACACGTAGAGAAAAAGCGAGAGTAGCTTTTACGTAGAATTTTTCTAGAGCTCTCGTTTCATTTTACATTTTGCACTTATTATATTATGTATTATAGGTAAATGACTTGCATCCTCGTTTCCTGTTCGTTGGAAAGGAGTGAATAAGGCGTTACTAAGGGATTTTCCTCGTGAAGCTGCGATTTGTCAGTTGTCATGCATAGTGAAATTGTCCATCTTTTCCCTGACCTTGAAGCTGAAGTTTACATATGTACATATACATTTTTATACATAGACGCATAGAATCTAAGGAGACAGCCGTGAAGAAAGGGGAAGAGGAGAAGGAAGAGAAATTTCAGGTGAGTGAGATTGAGCTGTGGTCCTTTGTCAATGTCAATGTTCAAGCTTCCGGCTCCTTTTCCTACTGCCTATGCACAGCGGGCTTTTTTACTTTTATTTGCTGATATGCACACATGCATAATACACAATACACAAGCACGTATCTTCATGTCGCATTAAACGACGCCCCATTTAATTTCTTGATCCTATGTACTTTCCATGCCTGTCCTAAGTATATTATTACGCCTGACAAATTGAATGTCGGACAAAAGTCACAAGTCAGCACGGTTTATTAACTGTCTACAAACTGGACATTAGGGAGGACGTGAAACAAGACATTCGTGCAGAATGGGGCCTTCAAATGTCTAATATCATACACAGCAAACCTATACAATAATACATGGTGACTTTTGAGCGGTACTTGCTACACGCATTCCACGTTGTATTTACTTATTTATTCTTGCCTCGTTAATCCTTACATCATATCGTCGATACAGATGGAAACTATGGTTCCCCCGTTGGTCGTTTATTTTCCATACAAGTACATAATACACATTATGTGTTTTGTACGTACAAAAAATGAAAATGAGTCTCATGTTGTCTATAAAAAATCTTCGGCACAAATTTTTCACAATCAACTTTATTCCCAATACATATAATGTACACCAACACCGCGATCCTACTGTCATGTTGCACAAAAATTTTAAGGCATTACAACTATTTTTAACTTTTCCCATTTGTCCTGTTCTACTCAGTGATACCATTTTGTTAACTAGCAGTGACGACAAAGTCTTTTCTTCTTTTCTGGCTATTTTTGTTACAAAGACAAAGGGCTCCATAAAACAATGCATAGTATGTATTATAAACCCCAGATGCATTGCATGCACAACTTAAATTAAAATAAGCAGCATAGACAGCATATGTGTTGTATTCATAGGATATAGGTTTACAGTTTACTTTACTCAAGTTTTGAATTACTATGTTGCAAGAAGACTGACGTTCGTCATGAATTGAGAATCGGGACTGGCTACAAATAAGTGCAGAGCCAAGCGGCAAAGTCACCGCTAGTTTTAGCCGGGCGTCAATGTAAGAGAAATGTCAAGAGTTGGGGACCAAGAGAAGTCAGACGTCATTATGTGTATACAGTATACAGTGTACAGTTTACAGCTAAATATTTCCGTCTCAAGTCTCCCGTCTCATTATTGTGAATGGGAAGATACCTGTTTGTGTATTTTATATCCACTCTTATAGTAAGATTCAAAATCCATTATGAAATGTACACTCCTACATATTAAATCTCAGATTATTATGGCTTAGCCTCAATTCCAGGTTTCCTACCTAGGTAAATCACTAGTGTGTATATTGTCTATATAATATATGCATATGTCAGTCAAGACCAACCAGGAGATTTTGGCTGGTTCCCAGCCATTTTCGGCTGGTGTTTCCAGCTAGATATGGCTGGTTACCAGCCAATATTAGCTGGTCCGACCAGCCAAATTTGGCTGGCCCCAGCCATAATCGGCTGGTATAAAAATTGCCCGTGCACATATATGGGGTTTAAATGTGGGAATTTATCTACACAAAGTTGTCCTTGTTTCTTTTACATCAACTTACTGAATTGTCCCTTCTCAAAACTTACAATTTATAAATATAATACAAAAATCAAAATAACATTACGATAAGCACTGTAATTCAAGGCTACTCTGGTCCCCATATTAAAAACCCGTGTATGGAGCTCAAATTCGTTGACACGAAAAATTCTTTATGTTAGCAACAAGCTCTTAAACACATAAGTAAAACGACTTTTTTTATTTGATATATCAACATTGATTATCGAAACTATGCATGAAACTTTTCTTTTTGACCATACCTGTAAAATCTTTGGGTCGCCCACAAAACGAATCTAAAAACTCTTAATCGAAACTTTTCAGATTCGTCTTATGGATGACCCAAAAGTTTTACAAATATGGTCAAAAAGAAAAATTTGCTCAGTCTCATGCATAGTTTTTATATGCATTGTCAACAATTTTGAACACTAATTTTTCAATTTTACTTGTCGGAATACACTGCGGGACATGGAACGATTTGAAATCTTGATTCCAGGTGGAAAATTTTTAATGAAGAAGAAAGATTTCTCGGGTACTATGAGTGTATGAAATTTAGCAACTTTTATGCTCTTTTAGAATCTGCCTTTGGATTTTTGGGATTGTAGGTTTTACTGTGCTTTTTACGGGAAAGAATGAAAAAAGTCACAAAAAATCGGGACAAAATTATTGGGACGATTTCAGTAAAAAAGATTCTTCTACAAGAAATCGCAGTTTTTCTGCCCTAATTTTGAGACCAATCGACAGATCGTAATGATTTACATAGAGAGAAATTACGTTGTTTTCTCAACGTTTCTCTCACAGAACAGCAACTTTTCTCTCTGGACGCGCCTTCATGATTTCCCTCGGTCAACAACCGGATGACCCCGTAATGTTCCAAACTGATAAAACAACCTCCTATACTCAGTTTTTTGTCCTCTATTGGATGAGGTTGTCATCTTTGTAACCCTTGTATTTCCTGTTGTATGTATGTCTTTCTGTGACAATTCTAAGTTTTACATGCATTTAAATGGGTTTTGTTTCTCATATTTTGAGTCACAGAGTCGGAGTTTTTACATGGCACTGGGTTTGGTTTTGGCAGGTACTTTGTCCATTTTGAAAAATCAATTTCGACAATAAAATGTTTTGGTACATTTTTAAAGTATTCATTACTTTCAGACGACGGCGGCGACTCATCTACATTTGTTGAACCTGTAGATCTTGGCCTTAAAACTGGGGAGCAGGAAGAGGTGCGTCTTGAATTGTTCCTTGAATTTGACCACGACCGGGGCTTTCGGTTTGACATTGACCTAGATCTCGATCGTGACTGTGAATTTGATGTTGATCTTGAATTGGATCTAGATTTCGATCTTGAATTGGATCTAAATTTCGATCTTGAATTGGATCTAGATTTTGATCTTAAATTGGATTTAAATCGTGATCTTAAGCTAGACCTTGATTTTGACCTTTGTTCAGACCTTGAGCTTGACTTTGACTTGTTCATTCGGTTATTCGTGGATTTTGAACCTTCATCTGAGCTTGAATTAGACAATGACCTAGATCTTGATTTTAAACTTAAATCAGACTTGAAGTTTGATCCTGACCGTTTACTTGGTTTCCAGGAATATGACCTTTTCTTCGATGGTAACTTCAAGTGGGACTCCCCAAACAGTGACTTTGACAATAGTAGCTTGTTGTACGAACTAGAGTCTGGAGATTTTAAATTTGCTGTTTCAAATTGTGGTGACATGGGTGTTGACTCTCTTTCTAACAATGAATTTGAGAAATCTCGATTATCTGCTGATGGCACGTCCTCAAAACTTTCTGATTCAGAATTTACAGATTCAAGTGTTTTTGATGCTCTGCTTTGTGACTTCCTGAAATTTCAATAGAATAACAGAAATTAAAATGCGCAAGAAAAACGAGTAGGCAAGAAAACCATTGTAAACTTTTCATTTTGGTGTAAACCAAGGATCTAAAATTTTCAGCT
>JAQIVE010002894.1:0-18402 GCA_034698285.1 Sminthurinus bimaculatus | reverse complement strand
CTGCGATAACTCTGCCTATTGTTACCCCATTAGATAATACACCGCAATTTTTGTCATTATTGTGCATTCCGTCACACTCCTCAAATAATTGCAATAAAGATGCGCCTATATACAATGTATAAACTCTGCATTTTATCTATGCATATATAAATGACAAATTATTGTTGAGACAACAAAGTATCATTGTTAGATTGGAATGCACCAACTTTTCCCTTTCCATTCCATTTAAAATCTTGAGCATTCAAAGCATAAGAATGATTAAAATTGCACAAGAACAATTTAACCACAGCAGGCATAATCATAACAATTTACGAATTGCAAATAATATCTTCTTGATGATGAGTGTATATATGTATGTGTACACATACATATTTGTATACATGGAGGAATCACGAAGCGATTAAACTCAAGGAGTTCCGTTCAAATTCCTGAGCGAACCAACTCCAAAAAGCAACAACACAAAACAACAAAAGTCCTCATGACAATGACAAAAGTTTGCAGTGCATGCATGTACACTGAAGAATTCTTACTAGGAAAACGCACATGGCTTGTAAGTCGCCTCTCATCACCAAACAAAACAACAGCAACAGCAGTCACAAAGAACAGAGCGCATCCCACTCATAACCATCTTCCACATGGCATCTCGTCTCTCTACCTTACATTTCACACCATAACAATGCCAATATGTAGGTACAAAATATAAACACTGTATACTGCAAACATTCTTTGCATTTCTGTCTCGAAAAACCCTGTAACTACTGAGATAATATACTCATCAGCAACTCAGTTGTTTTTATCTTAGGCATGGACAAAAACACAAGTGATGATACGGCGGTTCAATATGTAGTTACGACTGTTTGCCAGGCTGAAGCTGGTGTTGATGCCAAATCTGAAACGGAGCTCAATAATCAACGAAAATTAAAATTAATCAACGCCTGCTGCGTTCCTCCTCTTACTGTTTTGTTTTGTTTTATGTATGTTGGAGATGATATTTGCTGATGGCGTTTCTGTTTCTGTCGGCCTCATCATCATGTTTTTCATAATAGCATTTGATCATGCAACCCGAATTTCTCCAGTAATTTTCAGGCTAATGTAAAAACATATCTGCTCACCTGACCTCACTTTCACCTTCTAAGTACTTCCATGCAGAAGCAGAATAGCTTTACATGGAGAAAATAATCAAAACTTTTGGAAAATCTCCGTTTGAGTATTTTTTAAATCAAAATTCAAATATGAGAAACTTTTCAGAATTCCAGGAATCATTTTTACATATTCTGCCCCAAAAAATATAAGAATTTGAGCAAGATTTTAAATATATAATTCATCCGTTATATTTTTTTTAAATGCTTGTCGCTGTCGCTTGCAAAAAATTATTGCTGTGGCTGGTAACTTGGAGACACCTATACGTTTTTAAACACGTACACTTTATTATTATTCCATAATCATCATAATCGTGATCATCATCACTATCATCATTACCTATTATGATGGTGCGACGACAGAGTCAATTACCAGTAATGAATAATCAAGTTGTTCATTTTGCTTGGACTGAAATTCGAAATGGAATGTGTATGTATGTACGTGTGCGTACTGATTATGCTTCAAAAAAGTTGCAATTACCTACTATTATAGCATGGACAATGTATTGTATTGTATTTTTTATTTATTATATTCGTCTGGCCAAGCTTTACTCTACAATCTACAGATATTCCTCGCCATTTACAATTACAAAATCAAATTCAAAATTCCTCGAGGTAACAAAACTTTCATACACAGTACGTACGTAACATGCAGAAATAACCAGCAGGCAAAATACACCGTTGACTATATTTATTGTGCGATAATTTATTAGTTTTCAGCGACAAATTCAAATTAAATATGAATTTCTGCCATTGAAATATCACAAAATAAGAAATTCTTACAAACGTTTCTTTGTCATGATAATTCTTTGGTTATTATTTGTAGCATGAAATGTCATCTGCAAATATTGCAATTTCCCTACCTCTCTCATTATATGTTCTTTTTCACGCATATTTAGCATTTGCATATTGAATGGATTTCTAATTGCAAGAGAGCAGGTAATTCACAACGATCATATTAAATAATCATATTCAGTATAAAGAGGAACAAAGGAAGTGCAAAGCGTATTTAATTTTATGTGTGCATGTGTATACATTGTAGTTGAGCCAAAATCAAAGCCAAAACTTGTCGTAAGGAACTTTATTGTTGTGGAAAAGTCAACAAGTCAGTTATCGCCAGTCCAACACTCCAACTCCAACCAAACGAAATGCGTTGAATTTTGAATTGGACAGCTCATTGTACATTGGACACGATTCTACATGTTAAACAAGCCCTCTGCCTTTTTGTCTCGCCGACTAACTTTAACTTTACAAGATTACATGAAAGAGTAACAGATGAAGACAATAATATAATGTATGATACAATAAGCGAAAAAGGGAAAATAGAGGAAGGCGACTGCAAAGTACTCGTTAGTGTGTAACAACAGCGACATTATTTGTGCATTGACAATAAGCTAAGGAGATGCATGTGTGTGTGTGTGTGTGGTGAGAACATTAAACTCAAACTGTCCAAAGAGACAAGCCCAACAATATGCCGTATAATATAATACGCATAATATTATGCAAGTGTGAATGAGAAGACGATGAAGAAGAAGAGCAAGAAAAATAAAATAGTTACTGATTAATTTCTCCGTGTATATGTATGTATTTTGCTCAGGATTCAGGATGAACATAACAAATGACATGAGACATGAGCATAAAGATTGAACAAACTGAGTTTTTCTCTGCGTCATCAAATTCACAATATTCATTCAAGAGATAAATAAGTAAGCTGCCCAGATCTTCCCTCACCTTATTCTTATTTTATATGATAACTTAAAGAACGAAACCAGTTTGCATAAATTATGAACGAGCCATTTGCTGTTTTGCGAGCAAATGGCAAATACTGTACTTTACTGTATACTGTATAGTAAATCGCTTGGTGTTAGCTAGTTGCACTTCCGGAAATGTTTAGTGCATAAAAATATTGTGGGACATTTAATGCGCCCATAAATATATGGGATAAAATGGAAATGAGACGGAAAGGATCATAAAATTGCATAATATACTCTTCCTATCAACATAAATTTTGAGGGAAAAACACAGAAAAGGAGAGGATTTTTCAATCTTAACACTTAACGTAATATTGAATACCAAATTATTTTACACTTTACTTTTATAAGAACATGACTGCAAAATTTATGTAAGCATGCATGTAAGTATGTATAGAATCTGAGTACTCCTACAACTCCTCCTTGAAAACCACCGCAACAACAACAACAACAATCTCAACTCTTGACGAAACCCACCTCAAAATATTACCACGAGGAAAGTGAGAGTAATTTTGAATTTTGCACACATGTTTTTTCTACTCCATTCTCTGTTTTTTTAGCTAGACTGAAGGAGAGTGAGTACTGAGTACTCGTTGAACGAAATTGAAATTGAATGAGACTGAACGACTTCAATCACTGACTTTTTCTTAATTTAATTCCTCATTTGGTGGTTGCACAATCCTAATTTTTCCCAGAAATGGTCCTTTGTTGGCAAAATCCATTGAGAAGAAAAGAGCGAGGGGAGTTGAACATTGAGCAGTTCGTTGAGGCTGATCTAAACAGCGGCTCACTTCACATTACTATCGATAATCTATGCATACATACATAGTTATATTCTGTATTCTGTTAGACCATCAAAGTCTTGATGAACACTTAAAACTTTTGAATTTTATGTGCATCAACAACAGTGGGTCAAATATTCCATAAAGTTAAATGAACACGCAGAGATAGGAATAATGGGCAAAATTAACTTTTAATGGAACACAGCACAATTCAGTATAGTATACAATAACAATACAATAATATAATGAAAATGAAGAAAAAACTGTAGAGAAAGAATCAAAAGCTTGATTGTTTGTATATATGCAGAATGTAAAGTGCAGTATGTACTCATCTCTTTGATTTTACATTCTGTGATTCTTTGCGATGCGATTGCTCAATTTCTTGTGGTTGCTTTTTCTTTTGCGTTTGCTTTTGCTTTTTTCATGTATGTTTGTATGTGAGACTGACAGTCTAGCAAAAAAAGAAGAAAGAGTAAACAAAAGTGCAGTTTAGATGACTTGAGGTCAGAAGGTCAGAGTGCTAACGACTTTGTCTAGTTTTGCTCGCCATTTTCTACGTTTTCTCCGACCATCGCAACAATAGATGATACCTACGCACACATGAGTACTGTGTATGGTGGAAAATTAATAGAAATTGAATAGGGGCAATAGACAAAGGACGTTTGGCTTTTGGCTTCGTCTTTTGCTTTAGCTTGAATTGTCTCATCGTTTCGTCTCCGCCCTCGGGCTTCTTTCAATCTGGTGTTGTGTTGCATTGGTACACAACACAACACTCTTAAATTAAATTGATGATGGAAAATGAAATTGAAAAAAGAATCGAGGAAATTCTATTCATTCTAAGAAGACGATACGAAAAGTACTGGGTGTAAAAACGTCAAACGTAATCATTCGTAGCTTGTTCGTATAAGTATAAGTACAGGCAGGTCCCTGTACCTTTCAGTTTTCATTTCTACTCAAATAGGTCTCTAACAAGAAAAGAAGACGTAATATAATGGTAACTCACAATAATGATATAAAAGAGCGAGAATTGTCAATTTATTTACTGCCAATCCACTGTCTCCAGTCTCTCAACTTATTTTCATTACTCTCGCTGACCAATTTCCAATTATTTACTTGCAATAACTTTTTTCACGCAGTTATTTCCTACATCTTGTCCAAATTCACGTATTGTGATGTCTTTTTAATTTTTCATTGCTTGTCCCACCTGCAGCCTCTCTGTCTCTAATATCATGTACTGTAGAAGAAACCATTTTGAAATTCAAAACTATGGCCTTTTATAGTATGTATGTAATATTGTAACTTGTAAATTTGAGGCAAGAATGTAATTATTTGTACTATCATCATAATTTTGCGCTTTTCTCACTTTAAAAACCTTCATTCTCTGTACTACTAATGTTACATCAAGGAAATCTCAGCAATTAAGGCTCCTCGCCTCAAAATGAGCGTTTTTTTCAACAGACAACAGCAGCATACATAAAATTCTTTCTTTGAATAATTTTAGGACAATTTTCCTCAGCTATATCACAAAATATACAATAAATGATAGTTTGATTTAGGTACAAGAAGGGTGTATATTTTTAGCTGCATTTTGTAAACCTACAATTTCCCCCCATGGTATCCGCTCGTGGGTATATCGTGCCGTGGACATTTGATTAAATTGGGGTATATTTGGCACATTTTTTGCACATGCAGAAAGAATACATATTATTGTACACACTATTATGATGTATGATACATAATCATTATGGCGATAAAAATTTTGCTATGATGTGCATAAAGCAACATGAGAGGAAAATGTAAGTTTCATTGGTGATGGTTCAAATGGGATGATACAACATGGATGAGAATGATAAGGAAAAGTGAGCTGCTATATAAATTTTACCTACATCTTCTCTCATTGAGCATCGGTGTGTGTTTGGGCATTTTTGAATCTTCAGATCGTACAATGTATGATACATGATACAACAATGTATAGTATTTTGCGTGGGCAGATGCATATAATGAAAATGACAATTCAAATTTAGAGTATCGTGAGTATCAACTTTTTGGGAATTCTAAGAAAGCGCACCAAACATTGAATATCGGTCAATCCTCTGTGGTTTCTTGTGTATGTACTTTGCTTGCACTTAAGATACACGTTGGCTATGAAATTTCCATAGGCAGGCTAAAGTTGGATTTGATATGCCTTTTTATTGTGTCAAAACAAGCACTGCACAGACGCTTTATTAAGATATTTCATGACTTGGAGAAGGAGGGAAGTGCTTAGAGACTCGTAGCGTACATGCTAATTACAGGTAGAAGCGAGAATCTCAAGGAAAATGAGCTCAAACTACAGCGATTGCAGCAACAAAAATCTCAATATTAAGTACCATTTTATTATGTCATTATTATGCATTAATATTATTAGCAGCAAGGAAGGAGCCTACAAATACTTTTTTAAGAAACTGACACACAAAATATAAACAAACACGTAGCGCTGAACGAGAAAGGTGGGAGGACCGAGTGGACTTTAAAAAAAATAAAAAATACACCCAAATGTATTCCAAATGACGAAAGCTGAGCAGAAATTAAGCGAGAACACAGACAGCTTGTACAGAGTACAGAGACAGATGGATAGGAATGTCTATAATGTACGAATTTATAATGAAGCGAGACGAAAGGGAAATGGTAATCATGGAAGAAACATATCCACAGTCTACACACATGTTTCTGTATTAGTGTAAATTGCAAAGGAGATGGATGACATAATGAAGCCGTTGAAATGCAAAAATGTCACACAGTATATATGGTATAAAGTTTAGAGTATACATACAGCCTGTCTTATTGTCACTCTTCTGTCTTTCATTTCAAAGTCCGTAGTCAACTAGAGTCCGACTTTTTGCATACAAACGACCATATTGGCTTAAATTACATTAAATTAGCTCACTCAAATGTGTAGCAAGTGTGTTTAAGCGTGGTTCTGATCTGATTTAAATTTTTAAAGTTTGTTCTTGCATGTTCTGTGTTTCAATATCTTAATAAATAATCAACTAAATCGATATATATTCACACTGTAGTTAAGTTCTCATTTAATTAAGTAATTAGAGTTGTGAATTATAAAGTCAAAATCTTTGTTTGTCTCGTCTCGTCGTGTGCCAAATAGTAATTCATGTAAAATATACAAGCGTTTGAACTAATTTGTCACCAATACTTACTGTTTAAAATAATGATGATGATATAACTGTTATGACTGTTAACTACACTTGTACATAGATTTGTAACAATAATCATTACTACAGGTGGCATATATTTTTATTGCCAAAGGACACGCAATTTTCGTCAACAATCTCAGCACCTACGTTAAGAGTTTAGAGTTGACAAATGACTATAAATGTCACAAGCCCTAGATTTTCTAGATCGTTTTATCATTAGCTATAACACATAAGTAATAGATAAATAATGCGTACCTTGTGTATTTGATATTTAAAGCAGATTGTTACAAAATTAAGACACAGCGAGGCTTGACGCAATAACATTAGGAATGAAAAAAATGCAGAGAACATTGTTGTGTGAAGAGTTTCAGTCAAAATATTGTATTAAAACGACCTGCTCAAAAATATCTATAGTGTGTGAAGCAGAACGAACAATATCAGTCACGATGCTAACTATTGTAAGAAAAACCATAATTTTTTACCATATTTGGCTCCATTTCCCATATTTCAACGACAATTTTATCCCCATATTGTTGTTTTCAAAGCAAAAGCAATTTGAAAGCGAAAGCCGAATGGAAATATCAAAGTCAAAAATCACCTTCGCCACAAATAATTGCGGTCCTATCGTCGTTTATATTATATACGATAAAACTACTATCTGGGCTAAATGGAAAATTAAATTGCAATTTCCCGTTTCCCTTTCGGTTACCAATTGAAAATAGAGTTCTATACATATATGCCTACTACATGTACAGCTCTCCCTAAAATAGTTCAAACCTCAAGAGTCAAGGAACGCTGCAAAAATTGTAGCGTAAGTATGTACGTCGATCAGTGGTCAAAATAATGAAGTTAAAGACGAACAAATTGAATACTGAATTGGCTATCAGGCGTAAGTACGGAAGGGATTTGCGAATGATTGCCAAAATTGAACGACATTATACAATTTGCCATGTACCCAACTTTTGACTCGCGACGTAAACAGTCACCATCGCCACATCACTGCACTGACTGTTGACTGTGCATTTTTCCTGCCCACGAACCATCGCGATGTCAATGCAAATTAGAGTAGGTATGTGCTGTACAGCATATTTGTGAACTGAACTGAACTGAGCTGCCTGACACTATCCCCAACTTGACATCTACATGCGAGTAATTCAATGAAATGTAACATGCATCCAAGTGTCTAATGTCAAATGACAGTCGGTGGTCAGCGGCAAACGAACACATGAACAAGCACAAATCCAAATCTTAATGAATTTTGGCGTCCGTCCATCAGCCCTTTTGTGCATATTGCATATATATACATATACGTAAATATACAACAGCTTTATCATGACTTACGGCAAATTTTCATTTGTTTGAAGATTATATTCCTAGTTCATACATTTTACCCATATTGACTTATTTTAAGCTCTTTTCCATCAAGTTTTTGCTAGTAAAATAAGTGCATGTGCATGCATTATCAATTCTGCCCTCCCTTTATGTATGTGTAGACGTAACTGCTTGTACTGTACATATGTGATTGGCGGACGTTTTCGCACCCATCGGCTACTTATCTAACTATATACTATACTATATGTTTGTGTACAAATAAACACAAATTATTTTTGCCTTTTTCTTTGATGTATTTGCTCTGGCTTTATACAATTTTTTCTATTACAAATTACATATATGTATCTTGCCATTCTATCTAGCCATCAATCTTAATTAAAATCAAAACTTCATTACTTTACGTTACTGCGGTGCCTTATATCATATCCATCTATTTACTATATCTTATATCTATATCGATAGGTTTTCATACAGATCCTCACAAAGTCCGGAGGATAAATGTCAATAAATGACATGGTATGCATGAGCAATGCTTTACTATGTATGTATGCAACTTAAAAGGCAAAGAAAAAAGGTGGTCGCCGTTTGCTGTCGACTGTCGATCCAATCGAATCGACGGATCAGCATACATACGTATACACTTAATAACTAATATGATATGTAATCATGAATCAAATCATAGTTAAGCTCTTTTATATGTATACCATTTTATGTATACAATATGATGTTGGTAAATTAGATTTCAAATTAAACAAGTTAATCGATGATCTTATCAATTTTCTTTATTCTGTCCTTTTTCAATCCAATGCATTTTCATTTTCATTGAAATGTTGATTCATATACGGAAAAGACTGTACTAAAATGCATGTATGTAAACGTTCAGAGACGAAAAACTGCTTCAGTCAATAAGTATCTGTTAGAACGCTTTTAAGAAACCAAAGTACTTAACAGCAGCTAGCATTTATGCAGAAATGCAAAAAAAACTACTAAGGAATGCGGTGATTAGCATTACGTTTAATGTAAAAAGCTCTGGAACTTCAACCTGTTTGACTTTACTGTGGGAATAACAGGGTTACCTTTAACTCTTCTGTCTTTCAATTTTCGATTGGCATATCTACCGTAATAAAATTGCTTGATTGAATTCTTCGCAGTACACATCCACACACACAGAGATATGAAGTGATAGGATTGTGGAGCTTGCCACTTCAAAAAATATTTTGATGACTTGAGATTTTAAAACATTTACAAAATTTCCCAAAAACACATTTGAGAGATTGGGGGTCTAATTCTCAGAAATTTGGCTGCACTTTATTGAAAGTCACATGGTGCCTTCTCCATATCAAATAAATCTATCGATCTGTATGTATAACATATCTACAAAAAATGTGTAAGGCATTATGTGATAAGCATTAATAGTGATTTTTTATCGCGATAAGGCTACTCCATTCAAGAAATTCGATATGATATTTGAATTAGGCGAACAATAGAGTCAATCACTGATCAAAGCTAAAGCAAACTACCAGTCGATTTATTTGATAATCTGTATACTGTACACAATATTTACAGCGGATGAGGACTCCTTGTCCTTATAGGTTACTCAATAAATTTAGTCGAATCGAGGCGGCTCCTTGCTTGCTTGAACTATGTATCTTGAAAGTCCCAATGTATAAAATACAGTTTTCAATAAGTGTGTATTTTTCGAATTTCGTCTCACAAAAATTACTACTACGTGTAGATGCATTAACTCATCAGAAAAACTGCACTTAAGACGTAACTCTTGTATTTTTATTCAGTGGTTGCCTCTCATTATCCAATAAACTAAATAAAGCTAATAACAACATTCATGAGGCAAATAAGTGAGTTGCGATGAAAGGGAAAACTAAACGACAAAAACAATTTAGGAACCCAACCTTGGGATGAAAAATGCAATGCGGATCATTGCATTGCAATTTATGTATACAGAGTATGACCAAAGCTGAAGCTTATAGCTTGTAGCACATGCAAGTATAAGCACAAAACACATACACCACTTCATTTATAATAAAATTAAAATTAGAAAAGTAAAGAGAGCCGTGAGCCATTGGGCTTTAAATTACACTGCCGCGGGTTTCTTTGTTTAGCTCTCATCACTATCATGATCATCATGATTCTCATCGTATGTACGGACAACATATTCAACTTGGAAATAATTGCTTGTGCTCGTAAAAATGTATACCTCTTAAATGTAATTTAAAAGGCGGTTCAATATTACAGGGCTACATTGTTCATATGCATACATACTATATGAACACAACATAATACGCAAATAATATACAGTATTAGACTTATAGGATACATCATAGTTTTTCGTGCCCTACAAAGCAGTCATTTCCTTGGTCAGAGATGTAATTCACCGATGAAAACGCTGTGGCTAAAGCTATTTAAGTCAATTCAATGATCACTACTCAAAGCTTCGTGTTTGCACTTGTATTTGAATTGTCTGAATTAATTTCAAGCTGATACATACATTTTTTTTCGTCGACACGCTCAACCTTTCGTACTGTCCATATACATCGTATGCACGTATTGTTATCACATGTCGTGTAAAGCTGGTGCTTACTTACACCTGTGCATGTTAAATGCTATGGGTGAACAATGGAATTTTCAATCCATAGATGACATCCACACGGCCAGTCAATGGAATGGAATGACAAGAGAGGGATGCAAAAGGTAGTAATGATAATTATTATGATTATCTTGGAAAATCGACAGGTTAATCGCCATCACTGTGATCTCAAGTTGCAGATACGTACAAAATATTACTGGCAATTGTAAAAATAATTGCTACGCCATTGCAGGGTCATCTATATATACACACAGAGCAGAGAGAAATACGAGACAAAGCAAAGCAAATGTAAATTCAAAAGCAAAGGTTTTAATTTTAAGACTATCACCATTTTCGTCAAAAGTCTTGAGTCAGCAGTCTGCGTAGTACAATATGTATGTATGTTAATAACACTCTCAGTCAACAGTCGACCAGATCAGAGGGTAATGAAATGCAAAAAGGTATACTTATGATATTAATTACGCGTTTTTTGAAATACACAGAGGCCTTTCATGTCATCCTCCTTCAGAAGTAAGTAGACATATGCATATTCATATATTTTATTTTATTGTGATTTGTCTAACAGTGCCCATTCATGATTCCATTAGCTTTAATCTCTAGCTAGACTCTACAGTCTTTGTTGACATGACACTGCGAGTGTTGCAAGTTTTTCATTTATTTTGTGGGATTAAATGAAACAGCAGCACCAGAAGAAGAAGAATCACATGAAGACAAAATGCAAAGTCGACACCAACATAAAGAAGAAGATGATGATGAAGAAAAAGAAGAAGTTGACACTCGTTCGTCCTGCTCCCTCACTAACTCATCAACAATAATAAAATCTATGTACGCTAAAATATTCAATATACAGAGTATAAAATTTAAGCTTTATACCAATTACAAAACTTGGTTGGAGGTGGAGGTAGATAATACATACATACATATTTATTGTATTGTAATGTCGAGAGATGGTACAGGTCAAACGAACCATCTTATTTTGTTAAATCCTGTGTCTGCCACCGTGCATCTCGTTTTGTTTCATTTTGTTGTTATTCTTCTTCTTCTTCTTTTTTGCCTTCTTAGCTTTTCATAATCTTAGTTATTGCCACCTCATCTACAATTTACAATTTAGAATGCCATTTTCACAGTCAACAATCCACCTCGCAAAATCTCCGTCTCAAGAAGTCAAGGTTGAAGATTGAAGATTTGATTCGACAAAAGAGTGGCAGGTGTTGCCGTTTTGGTTTTATGCTTTACTCAATTGTATTTTATTTATGTATACAAACAAAATCTGGGTATAGGAATTAGAATTCGACGGTCGACTTTGCATATCAACAGTAAACATGGAACTAAAGGGCACCGTTAAAATTTATACGTTTCTGCTCATTTATACGCTCGAGTTGTCAATTAGGGCCATAGTTTTTCAACGTCGGCCACAAATTTCCCGGTCACTTTAAAAATTAAATATTAACTAAGGGAATCCAGCTTTCGGTTTTAACTAACGATAAGACCAGCTGTCTCTCCCTCTCTCTCTCTCTCTCTCTTGTTGCTTAACAATATAAAGTGGAGTCTGTTCCAGCCTTTTCAGCTGATGTTGATTGACTTTTGATCTGACGCTAATTTTCAGAATCCCTAGGAAACTCACTATCAGAATATCAGAACTTCCGCGTTCCAGGAAATTTTAAGTAGAGTAAATGAGAGAACTTGGAGTCTGCAAGTCAAGCCATTCCATTCCACGTAATCTGAAAATGCAAAATGCAGTGTTGTGTTGTACATTGCAAAGGCTGCAGAGGTTTTACCTAGGCAAAACATACGCCTCGGAATTTCTCTCGCTCTCTCTCTCTCTCTCTCTCTCTCTCTCTCTCTCTCTTTGTTCCAAGCATATCTAACACTTACAAAGTCTTCATATTAGTGTCTATTGAGTCCGTCAACTTCAAGTTGCTTATATAATGTACATATTACAATATACCCGAAATTTTTACCTGACAACGACCGACTTCATACCTTTGTTTGCCTTCTTGACTTATACACACAAGCGATTGGTACATACACGAGAGCTTATTGATACGATATACACATACAAAGCAAAGTATGCATACATTTACAGTGTACAATTCATTTGTTAGTTAAGTTGCTTGATACTTATTCATGCATGTATATAAAGCTGGTTTTTTCTAACTATGGGCAAATCAAACGTATTTTTTTGTACACAATATTTCCATTGAACGTTAGGAATATTATGGAATGTATGGAAGAAGCCATATTACTTATTTTTTGGAAGATACAAGGTGTATTGTAATTTTATAATGTGAATGCGATGGTGATGGTTGCTGAACTAAAGGTAACAAAAGTACAATATACAAACACCATACACATGAATGAAGACGGAGGTGAGGTGTAAACCAGTCCTACGTTTTAATATCTCCGTACTTTGTAGATACTATACGTGTAGTTATATCTACTGTGTTTTCATTTTGTATGCATAGGACATAACCTGGTATCGTGTAAAGAAACAGGAGACTGTGGAAGCTGAGGAAAACTTTAAAAAGCAGGAGCAGGTAGTTGTACTGTACATTGTGCATTGTATCTATGCCTACTACACATTGTGTAGGTAATTCATATATGTAAGAAGGTTCCTTTCTTTTCCATTTCAAACTGCGGCCTTCAAAAACCTCAATTATTGGTACTTGCATTGTTCTGTGTACCCGTGGGATTTCAATTCAAGTTTTGGGATTAAAATTAAAGAGATTTTGGGTAAAATTGCAACCAATTTTTAAGTTTTTTAAAAAGAAGCACATGTAACCGTTCGAATTTTTGGAGTATTCTATAGTGTAAAAGTCCAGAGTTTCCGACGTTTCCTTTGGACTTTTAATGAAACCATAGGAATTTTTAAAGAGCAAAGGACCACTTTGACGCCAAAGTTTGCCTGTACCTTCCCTACGTGTCAGAACGCACAGGATGTTGTAGGTCTCTGTCAGTATACTAAGTCGTGCATTGTATTTTGTGTTGTGTTGTATCACATAGTACATTGTGCAGCACCAAGGAACAAGAAAAACAATTGCCTAAATTACAAAGCTTCTCCACTGGTCCACGTATGCATATGTGATGCATCTTCTTCTTTTTACTTTTTATCCACTGTCTCTATTCCCTCTTGCCTTCAATTCAAACTAGAGAGAAAGAACAAGGGAGATGGTCTCTAGGAAATTACTTGAGCCCAAGAGTCAAGTGGAATGGAATTTCTTCTCAAAATTTCCTACAACATGCATAATATATCATGCATCATGTGTACAGAGTACAGTCAGCAAGCAGTGTAGATGAGGCTGAGGATGATATGTGAATTTTGTGGATGTGTCTTTCGTATCACGTACAAAATACATGCATATTTACTGTTTAAACGAAGATCTTCTCTTTCCCCCCTTTGAACTTTCCCAAAAGTCAAAACATAAAACCAATTTCAAAAGTTTCAAGAGGCTACCGCTCAACTTTCGCACAAATACGCGTAGTTATCCACATCCACGTAAGTATTACTTAAGTACAAAGGTATATTTTACACGGTGGGAATGGCAAGAGTAGCAAATGTCCACACATACATACATATATTACAATAAATTCCTACATAAATGGTGAATAGATATGATGAGCTCAAGTTAACTTGAAACTTATTGTGTGCTAAAGTTAAGAGCGAAATGAATTTCGGATTTGGAATTCAGCAGTCAAACTACCAGCAAATTTTTATTTCAAACTTCTGCTGCAAGAAGTAAGTTAGCAAAGAATGATTATACTCAATAAAAAATATGCATAAGTAGACATTTTGCAAAAATGTGGTGCGAGCCATGGTTTCTCAAAAAAAATTCTCGTGTTTCGACTATACCTAGTCAAAATTTTTAACAATGTTTAAGGCAGTAAAAAATTGAGTTTTTTATCCCTTTTAACTTTAAATGACATGATACGACATCTTTTCACTACTTGTCTGTATATTGCATGTACTCCCAAAAATTTATGACTCTCCGAGGTTTTAACATATGATAACTATGTCACTATGACGTGAGACGTGATCATCATGATGATCGTCATAATAATGTCATGATCGTGTGTATAAAGTAGATATAAGTACAATATTTCAAGTTCATCGAATTCACGCGCATCGTATGTATTTCCTCTTCGTTTTCATTTGTCCCTCTTTTTACTCTTTTCCTTTCTCTCGTGAGTGAGGCTCATCATTTATTTACTTTGTTCTTCGTTTTTACTTCATCAATTTTCCGTACATTTTTCGTACCTCATCACTCATTTTTTACTCCTCATCAACTTGTGAGCATCTACCAGTGCAAGTTATCTACAATGTTCTTTTTGTATGAGAGTATAAACAGTAAACGTGGTGTGATGTGGAATGGACAAGCTATGTAGAAACAATAAAATACCGAAACTAGCCACGTTTTCTTGGAGCTATTACCATTTTTTACACTATCGACGTTCGACATCGACCATCTTTCCGTCAAAATAGTAGAGATACATAGACGGTCGACTGTACGAAACAAAAGAAAAGTGCATTTAATTGCACCGCTTGAGAGTATATAAGTGTATCGTAATATAATATAATGATAATAACACCCGCACAACCAGCATCTACTTTATGATGATAATCAATAATAATAGTAAAAGTTGACTCTGTTTACGCGTGGTTAGTTTTTTTGTTTATATTCCCGTCTTCTCTTTCTTTTTAAGTAGTTACTGCTCATTATGTTTACTCTCAATTTTTAAAAGAGAAGTCGTGAAGAAGAAAGGAGAGGCAAAAGACAGCCGGCCTGGCAGCCAGCTCCAAAAACAAGCCAATCACTCCTTCAAATAAAATGCAAGTGTATGCAATATGATTATGCATACGTTGATGCTCTAATTTTGTAAGCACACTTATGTGTATATGTATCTGCATAGTTAGCAATCTCAAATTGTTGCAGGTTCAACAGGCGAACCCATGAAAAAAGAAGTGAGCCAAAGCCAAAGGGATCAAAGATTGAGACAATTTAAATTTAAATCGAAGCACTATTATTAACCAGATTTCTTTAGGTGTTATTTTCCCTCGTTTTCAAAAAGACTCTTTTCCTATAATACTTAACCTTACACTTTACATCTCTTAAAAGTTCAGCACAAAGATTCAAAGAACACAAGAGAACGAAGAAAAAACAAGTGTTTCCTTTTCTATTCGAGAGTATAGAGTCACATACATAATATGTACGTACATAACTATTTTGTTTGGTTTTTTGGACTTGTACTCAAAGTCTAATCTGAAATCTGAAATCAAAAGGAACAACACAGAACATGGTATAGTACAATCTTTCAATACGTTTTGTACATTGTCCAAGTCCCAATTGAAAGATTTCAAACAAAACGTGCTCGTGCTACGTTTTTTTTCAATCGACTGAAATTGTAAAGGATGCTGACTGCAAAAAGAGCTGGATCTATAAAGCGATCGTCTTATATATAGTGCAGATCAATACAAAGGAAATACAAATTCGAAATACAGTGACATGACATTACACATAGACGAATTTGCTCTACTCGTTACGAATCTCCATGGGGGTCGACACTACATGGCATGGAAATCTTAACTTATCGTTAGAGGAATAAAATATCCTGGCATGACTTCAATAGTTAATTGATATGAAATTAACCATAATTAAACCCTGTTTTTGCATATAAATTTGTATAATTTAGTAATATGAATCAATATATTACTATAGAAGATATAGATAGTCTCATGTCATGTTGTTGTAAGTGGGTAACTTAACAAAGGTAATAATATAATGATGAATAATCATTGTAGTCGCGACCACAGGTGGGATTTTGTGTCAGGCTAAAGTATATTACATGCATATTATTGTCTAAATGTATTTTCATTTTCCCCTGTGTAAATTAAATGATCTTTCTACATATGTAGCTGTAGTACATATACATAATAAAATGCAGTGTAATAGTTTAGTCTAGGGATGATAAGAGGAGGATCAAACAAAACAAAGGAAGGAGGAAAAGTGTGATGAGTGCATGTGGAACTACAAAGAAAAATATGGACTCGGTATAATTTTGTCAAGGTTGTCAGGGCCCTTTGGGCCTATTTCCCATTTCGTTTTTATGCTCACGCTCACATCTTGGGCTTTAATATTATCATAAAAGTTGTGCTATAATACCTTCTCATTTTATAAAAAAAGTTTAATATTATACACATGAAATATGTATGTATGTACAATGTACAACCATGCATATAAAAGTACGACAGTGGGAGAGAGATAGACAGTGAGCCTAGGCTTAACTAACTATTTCAACTTGTTTTTTTTCTAAAGGCTTTAAAGTTCTCTATTCTCAATTATTCCCAATGTGTGTTGATCTGATCATGAAACATTTTTCTAGTTTTCTGTGAATATTCTTCTTTTTTCTCCTCGTCGTCATCTGGTTATTGGTTACATTGAATACTCTCCTGTCTTTTGTGTTCTAAATGCAAATATGTGGCTGTGGCTTGCTTTTCCAATATCTTTTTTAGCTTGCGTATCCGCGTATACTCAATAATATTACTCATCTTGAGCGAATTGTAGATTTTCTTGAGTTGTGTATGCAGTACTTATGTAGTACTTAGTAGTTACCTTTTATCTGCATGTAAATACTAAATACTGGTTTTAAGCAAGAAGAAGAAGAGTAGGAGGAGAAAAAGAGAGTATCATCATCAAATAATAAATAATACACATCGACACAATATCAATGTACATGCATACATGTGTACATACTACATACATACACATATTACCATTTATTATGTGCAGAAGTTCATCAATTCAATCGTTTTAATTTTGCAAATTGTAAATTAAACAGAGGCAAAAAGGTACACTCGCAACCTATTTGCAATGCATAACTTTATTCTTTGTGCTTTGCAAAATTTAAATCCTCTTTACTTATTGAAGTTTCCTTGTCTGCTCTTATGTATGTATATCTATTGCATTATATTATTTTATCCCTTGCCTTCTGCTTATTGATTATTAGAAATTACTAGAAATTAACATTTAATTTCGTACCAAGCACGAGGTTCATCTTTTATTTTTTTCCCTTCTTTTACAAGTTTAGAGTAAAGTATACATTATCTATCTACATAGTTATTCCGTTTCATTAAATGCGTGTGGATTAAATGTGTGTAATGTACAGTACGAATGTACGAATATTGCCGTGTAGTTTTTGCAAAGTGATGAGGATGGAAATCAAAATGCGAATTTGACCTGCAACTTTCCAATACATTTGATCCTACTGTTGGTCAAAGCTCTAAAGTCATATTATGGTATAAATTACGCATTGTATAAAATATAGGTTATTCCAACTCCAAGTCCAAGTCAACGTCGTCTAAGTACAAGTACAAGTGCAAAGTGATGATTAGGACTGTGATTATGCTGAAATTTCAGTTAATTTCTGTGTATTGCAGTCTCATTACCATTAAAAGTGACGCCTGATGAATGATGACCGATTTGATTGACGCCGAGGCTGAGACATACGGTTATAGTTACACACAGTGTCAGTCAGTAGTATAATATTCAGAAATAATATAATATTACTATACATACTGTATGATACATTGTGTGGAATATTAACTAA
>JAQIVE010002893.1:0-18406 GCA_034698285.1 Sminthurinus bimaculatus | reverse complement strand
AGTATATACAAGAATGAAAGTATGAAAACGGGAGTGATTATAATAAGCAAGATGATGCGCTAGTAATAAATGGTTTGCTATGCTGTGACTCGCCTTTCGTGCATTATAAGTTGGGAATATTCGCTGACCTTGAGTTTCCTATCTAAACACATGGCGGGAAAAACAGCAGTTTTCATTTCTCCAAATGTTTACAGGGGCCTTAGTCTGTCCGTATATATACTGAGAACCAGAGATAAAAAAGTATTTTCATTTAATTTGAAGTTCACTTATGTGTTGTATAGACAAAAGTATGCATTCCCAGTGTAATGCTCAAAGATCCAACCAGGATATTGTCTAAATTAGCAGCTAAAAAATATAGAGCATTATGTAGTAACGTAACAAACTTGTTATACTTAGAATTAACAAGGGAAAGTTTTGAGTAAATCATTAACTTTATGGCTTATTACGTAGCCAATTTATTTCGGATTCCTGGGATACGTTGGCTTGACTGTCATGTTTGAAATGTAGGTTAGAAGCCTAACAGGTATTAACTAATAAACTGCAGATGAGTTAATAATGTGCGAAATAATAAATAATACCAGTTAGATGATATACGAAGCGATTATGAAGTGCATGTCTGAAACAATATTTTCATATGGTACTATGTGCATATATTATATGTGTGTACATATTATGTATGTATACACATATGCACATTATGATCCATTGATAACGATCTATTGTATCTACAAATGATGATCTCATCAATGTACGAAGGTTACCCATTAACGTATACCTATATGAAGGTTTATTGATGTCTACCTACAACCTGATCCAGTATCGTGATATTCGTGTCTATAACGTATTGTATACATTTATGTCAAGTTTCTAAAGATATCTATCAATTTTGGAAAGAAAAACGCAGTTGAACTCTATATTAGTATTCATGAAAATGACATGAACTCTTGTTTACCTGTATACTTGCCGCTGGATTGCATTATGATAATATGTAATATGCATATGATTACAAAGCGGCAGAGGGCCTATTGTTAGTTAGGTGGTAGCGTGTCATTCATGGGCTGACGACAGACGTTTATCAGGATCGACTGGTCACAGTATTATTTATCATGTCGGTTAATGTCTGTTACCCTTTAGCCTATTGTAAAACTTTCATTTCATTATACATGCATTATAATATGATACGTAAGTAATGAGTAGATGTAGAATTTTAAATAGCTTTTACATCAAAACTATTTATGTAATGCAGTATATTATACTAAAATTAATATTCTGAAACATGTACAATGTTTCAGGGCATTAGTAATGCTAATTTAGTAGGTTAATACAAAGTAGAAATATGCACTAAATAGCTTTTTTATGATGCTTCATGAAAGTGATCACCCGAGCCAGGTGATTTTCAGATTCTTCCAGAAATTTTTACAAACATAAGTATATACATACCTGCATGTTTAAAATTGACTCAGCTTATTTTTCAGTTTGTTTAGTCGATGGTAGGTTTATTATATATCCTGGAAAATAACACTGAGTCGCCTTTATCATTGGCGGAAAGTCCAGTCTCTGTTTCAAAATGAACATTGTTGTCTGGATGTCCAAAATGTAATCTGAGACAAAAGATAATGTCATAATTAAAAGAAAATTATGACCATGAGCATGCGTAAATAATATGCAAACGTATGGTACTGCACGTAAAATATCTTCTTATGCAATTTCCTTAAACGTTAACTATTGTACATGTATTTGCTAAGCTTTGGTTTCATTGTCCCATGCATGAAGTACATGTGGACAACTTACCATACGCCTACTTTCATTACCATATTATGCGTTAGTATATTTAAAGTCATTACGTATGCTTATTCTGTATAAAGTACAGAGTTCATCTACGACTATAACAATTGCCAATAGGAATTACGTTCCCCTAATAATTGAACTTAATGAAAGCTGCTGTTAACAATTAAACGATTTATGAATTGCGTTGCTGCTACTCTTCCAAAACATAAATATGGTTGTTTCGCAATAAGTGAATGGTCCAAGTGTTCAATAAAAACTCAAATATTTTACCAATCGTCTACATGACTTTAGTGAGTGATGCCAGGGCTCAAAATTTTTAGAATATACATATTTTCATTTTCTTTTAGTTTTGATCATGTTCATCTCCAGATGGTACAATAGAAAATAAGTCGAAACAGTAAGCACATGTACATACTACATACCGCACATGAAATGCCTATATGTTACACAATACATATGTAGCTTTTAAGTGTACAGTGCTCGTCAGCTCATATGAGAAGCTCCATGAATATTATGGTAATATTATTATCAGGGAACAGTAATTGTGTTTTGTTTCTCATGGCAAATGTGCAAAGAGAATCGTTGAACAAAAACTTAGTTCGTGGATGTGTCATTGCTTATACTGGCATATCATTATAGGACGTAAAAGTCAAGTAATATACTTACTGAGAGATTACGTTTGACTTTGAATTTTGCTTATCCTAGAGTATATTCCTAATGGATTTATTCTGTCCAGTTTCACTTCCATTTTTACTGTGATTTAGCTCACGAAATATATTTGTCAGTCCCTTTTTTGTCTTACAATATAATTGTTTTTTTGTTTTGCCTGGTTTTTAGTATTTTTTGTCAGCTAAAAAGACTGTTTTTATATGTGTATACTTATATTCGTGTTATATTACATTGAAGGGTTTAAAAAATATATACGGGGCAGTCAAAGGATTTAGATAAAGCCAGCTAACTATAATAACCGCGCTTTCGATTTTGAGGTTAGGAAAATTCATATTAAACTAACACATATGAACTCACCCAACTATAACCATACTGCATATGTGGTTAATTTTTTTGACTATCCCTTGGAGTTGTGAATTGAATCGCGAATTGTATATAGTCAAAGTTCGGCAGTCAAAGTTTTGGTGAGTGATTGTAAAAGTGTAATATGGCATAGGAAAGTACTCAATACAAAAAATCCTGGTTGTGTAGCTAAAGTAAAAAACGAATTTTCAATTCTAATAATAATTTTTGCAAAAATATATTTCTGCATGTGTTTTGAAGATTACTGTAGCCGTACGTGTGCATAATTTTGGAGGGGATTTTCATTTGTGCTTGCTCAAAAAGTTTAGGGCTTGGTTACTATAATTATCTCATAGTTTTAGAGTTGCTCTTATAGTTATATTTTCGCAAACGGAAAAGAACATAAATTAAAACAATTTGACTTTGATTGTTTTTTCGGATATCCACACATAGAACAGGAAATGAGATCTGTTTTGAGTTTGTATCGGCTGTGTTTCCTATACTTGCTATATGTAATTTAGGAGACTTGCATAAAAATCAGTAGTTCTCTCGGCTCTCAGCTCCGAGTCTTGTCGAGGAGAAAAAAATCTTAGCGTGGGGTTTAGCTTCATTGACGTTGAAACCTCCAACTGAATAGTTTTAATGCCTCTGGTGATATTTCCTGTATTATATCTTGCAGCCTGTGTTCATAAAAGTAGAATTAGAATTTCGGAAGATTTAAGTCATTACTCATTACTAAAATTTATTGAACTCATAATAATCATTGTATATTAATATTCACAGGATTGTCTCCAAATTCAAACAATACCCTTAACAACAATACATCCAATCTACATTTTAAAGAGCCTGTTGGTAGACTACGAGTTTATGCTACGAATTCTGACCCAGCTAGAGGTGACTGGAGAAGGACTGGAGGAACACCGAATCATCAACAACCTAACTTGAGGTAATGTTTCAAAGCACTGCACTTTTTCAATTATAAAATTTCTTTGGTAACAATTTTCAGTCACCACAGTTTTTATTTTAGTTCATGAAATTTATTTTTAGTACATTTATTTTCTAAGAGTATAGGCATCCTCCCAAGGTCATTGTAGGCTTGTAGAACATTACGTTTCCATAATACCTGAGCGTACTATATGTATGTATGTTGGTGCAGAAATTATTAATCAATGGAAGGGTTTAGTACTAAAAAAAACCTCTCCGAAAGATAGTATGTAATGTTACTACGGAAACGTAACGTGATACATTCCAGTGAGGTCTTTATAACCCTTTCGATTGTAATTTATACTTTGTTTCAGGAGAAAATTATCCAAAATGGATATTTCATAATACATCAATCATAAAGTTATGTTTTCGCAAGGTCATGTACACACAGACACATTAAAATAGACCGCCTTTTTTGGCGTACATGTCATTTTACTAGTGATTGAATAGAATCTTCCCTACTGCTGAAGTTCTCCAGTTTCGAACTAATACACATTTTGAAGTTTCTATGTTGAACAATACACTTCCCCCCACTAAAATATTAATCGAACATTTACTTTAATATTGGGATTTCTCTTGAAAACGTGTCAATACTCATGTATGTGTACACAAGTACGTACTTCACCCGCGCATGTTTTAAGTTTTAAGAATGTGGAAAATGTATTCATGAGGTATGAAGAAAGTTATTGCGTGGCCAAGAAATTACAGTTGAATAGCCATTACTTTTGGTACAAATTACCTTTTCCAACATGCATAGGAACGATACGTTATTATGTTACTCAAAGTAGAAAGAGAAAGAGCTAAAAAAGATGGGTAAGTGGGCAGACGTCTCATTACTTCAATTGAAACTATGTACATATTTAAATGGAAATTCAAGTAAATGAACGACAGAGTGGAAATGATGTCAGGAAATAGTGGCAAAGTTTCTGGTAGTTTGTGGGTACAAGAAAATTGCTTGAAAGTCTACTGGCTGAATATAGATTATCAATATTTAGATAAAAAGAATGGGCATACAAGTAGAAAACTCAAGAGTGTAGTCAAACATTTTTGCGTGTACATAGAATAGTAGCATGTAGATTTTCTAGATACTTAAAGGACAAAGGACAAGACATATTGAATTCTTTAAGAATCGTTAGGGGACAGGGAAAAAATTCAACTTTTATACATGCTTAATCTATTATTCATGGACCTGTGTATTGACAGATGTGAGTGCAATCAATCCATTTGAAAATCCCATGAGATAATATGACATGCTATCTTGATGTCGAGTATTGTTCTATCGTCTTTTTTTGTCGGATTTTCTTTTAGTCGCCGTGCAAATCATCACCAGTCGACGGGATCCTTACACTCCGCCGACAGTCAAAGTTCAAACGGGTTATCGCCGTCACCTTCTCCCTCACCTTATAATCGAGCATCTCCATCACCAAGGAACGGAATTCCTCTTTCACCTACTCAGCATCAACAACAACAACAACAGAACCACAGGAACGGTGGAACAAACGGAACTCCTTCACCTTTAGCAGGGAAACGGTGGTCTTCAACTAGTGATTTTAGTAGCAATCCTTCATTATTCTCACAGAATAGTGCGATGGCGGCGAGGTGAGTAAAGTCTTTTTGTTGCTTGTAGCCGAAAAAATGTGATAAAATAATCAGTTGTATTATTAATGCTGAAACATATAAAGAACGCTTGTGTTTTGTTATTTTCACTCAAAAAACCTAATTATGCATGCAAAAGAAGTATTTTTAGAAACTTTTCAATTCTAGTAAATATACTTTAAAGATTTTGAGTACCTACATAGAACATAGAAATGAGGAAGGAAAAATGTACATTTGAAGAGACTAACTTCGGTAGTTGATACAATACTGTGTTTTCTTGTACCCAGTTTAGCAAAGTTTACAGTCAGCATTGTGGAGTTCTTGTCCATTTGTATGACGTAGATTGTAGTACCACAGGATAACGGAGACTTAAATTTCCCTTTCCGGCTGAGTTTGTTGAACTACATGTGAAGTGTTGAGTTTTGTCGTTAATTTTTATTGTCACACATATTACGGCCAGGAGAAAGATGAATGTGAGAATATAGATGGTGTACAGTACAGAGTCTCTAGACTTAATTAAATTTTATTGAAGTACGCCATGGTAAATGACGATTTACAATCTACGGGATCGTTTTGCTGCTTCATCATCATCATCAAAATTTGATATTGTTATCGACCTTGTTTGAAGTTGGAGTACATATTGTCATCGCGGTCGTTGTCGTAAGAAAAAAAAGACGTTAGAGGTTGGAAAACAAAATAATAATTTATAGATTTATTTATTATTTACATCTTCTCAAACAGAACGAATTTCACTGTTCCTATTTATTCTTGCCTCTATACATTATATAGGTTTTTATTTGGTTCTTGTGAGGTGGAAACGTCTTGAATCGATAGAAGTATTAATGCATCAGAGGTCTTTAAATTTGCAATGTAGATTTTTAAAACAATTTATGTCGATTATTATATTTTTTCTCTGTCGTGAGATTGAAATTGACAGGTTATAACTGTAAATGTTAATTGTGAGGTAGTACGAGTTTATTAATGCTTCACGTCAAAGGGTATTCTTGAGGATTGAAAAGAGGATCTTTAGGCTAAAGACTTTAGACTGCCATCTTTGTCTTTAAAGACTGTGTTTAAGCTACGCACTTGAGTCATTTTTTGTCAGATGAATTGATGCAAGTCTAGTAACTTTGGAAGCACATGTGTTACAGATTGCAATTTCTGAAATATATATATGCATACTATGTAATTTATAATATAGACTACACACAAGGTTCTACTGTCAAATTTTTTCTAATCTTATAATTTTACACTCATTTATTATACAAAATATACATGGGCATATGCATAAATGCATATTATGCTTATGTAATATTGACGAGGACGGGAATGTGACATTTGTGTTGCGTGTGAAAAAAGCTTTAAGATTGATTATTTAGTCTTCCTCATTGTCACTCCTCTTCAATCGAATCCGACAATCGTGTTGCTCGTTAAACACCTTTTGTTTGTGTATATACGACGACGAAAAGATGTTTAGTGATGTCGGGGAAGTTTAGTCAAGACTCAAGACATTTAATAAAGTAATAATGTGTAAAGAAGAAGAAGGGACACTTTATTAAATGTTTAAGTCATTTGGAATGTGGACACCATACATATAGTAGATAGTATGTTGGCCATACAATAAAATATCAGTCTATATTGTGTATGCACTGTCTGTCTTTTTTGGCTGCCTTGCCGTTTGCTTCCATGTCTTGCTTGCTTTGGCTTCCTTGCAATGTGAATGTGAATGACATATTCCGTCCCATTATTTGAACGTGAATATCCTAAAGCTCACGTTTCATTTCTTTATGTTTATGATTCCAATGACTTGCCGACTACATTTCAACCCCATTATTCTTTTGTGTAGTATATATGCATGTGAGCATTAAAATGTGGTTTTTCTTTGACTGTTCTTCTTAGTTCACAGAACACTAGATGAAATTATACTAACGGAGTAGATTAAAGAAGGAAGTAGACACTAGTATAGTTGTGAATTTTTGTTACCTGTGTGCGTTTTTTTTTGCCTCGATGTGATCAGAATCAAGATCACTAAGTTTTTAGTCAGCAATCGAATTGATTGTGCTGTAGTGCAATCGGAAAATGTATCTCAATTTTTCAACTTTATTATTTTATTTTATTATTATTAGTTTATTTTATACTCCGGCGAAGGTTTAATGAATTCTCATATAAATTCAATGGGGTTAGTTTATACTTAGCTGATTATTATCAAAATATGATGTAGTAGACTATAGGCCGCCCAATTTCATTATGCAGTTTACTTTAGCTTCAATGCAGGGCAAGCCGGTACAAAACTAGGATATCATATAATATATTCAGTTATGAACGAATAATGTATTTTGTCTTGAAAAAATGCGTCGTGTATAATGTATAATACTAATTTTTATAAATTGACAGTCATTTATCAGCCGCTGTTGCAAAATCACGATATGTGTTGTTGAAATGTCTTATTCGGTTAGGAATTAGAACGACGAGAATAGTGACAAAGTATTAACAAACAGATTCTGACGCTCCATATAATACGTGTATGTATTCAAGATAGTCGGTCAACTCTGCATGTCTTAGTTATTGTCATTGAATTTCGTAGTTGGTGAAGGAAAGACATTGTCTTGTTTTATAGTTGATATTTTCTGAATGAATGTCATTACAAGACAAACTTGAAACCTGAATTTAGATATACGTACACATAAGAGAAAGAAGGAGAGGCAGAGTGATAGTGATAATGAAAAGAAGCTCCTTAAATCATCATCATTATATACACATTATAGACAGTAGGACACCTGCCAACCAACAAAACTGTCAGTGTTGAACTTCTGGTACATCTACTACTTTAACTCTACATTTTTCAAAGGCCTTACCTGTTCCTCTGAAACATAGAGTAGAATAAGTCTCATCACTGACCTGTCTACATTACGATTATTATTATGATTAATATTTAGCATCTAATCTTGTGTGTATTATAGTTTAATAATTATGCCCCTTCCTGGAAAGCTTAACTATGTGTACACATTCATAAGATATATATGTTTTGAAGTTGTGAAATGTGCCATTTTTTGTTTTTTATTATTCTTTCCGTTTGTTGACAGCACAACATTTGCGTATGTACTTCTTCCTATTAGTTAGTGTAGATTCTCTGACGTTTTTATTAGTTTTTTCTAGTTATTTTATTTAGTTGCTTTGAAGCTTAATTGCAATGCATACTACAATGCACATACGCTTAATTTTAGAATAGTTGTAAATAACTACCGATCTCTACATATTATCTATATATTATATTTAATGAAAAATAATTGATGATGTTCACAAGTTGTCTTGTACATATTGAGTGACTTGATTAATTACTAGATATATAAATAGAAACAAAAATGATGAGTGAGTTGGAATAAAAATTATAATGCTACAATATTTTGATGTTTTTGTGTTCTATTTTTCTTTCTCACAATTTGTTTGTTCTCTGTGCGACACCACGAATTCAGAAATAATGTTACAGCACGCAGTCTCCTAAATCTGCATGTTACGCGTACTCCCCACACGCGTCATGGGTTTGTACAATTTTTTTTATATTGTTCAGTTATAGCATTATTTTATTTTATGATTTTAGCGCGTGAAGCTGCTGAAAATTGCTGAGCTGTGAAATTTCGCTATATTTCTTTTTGCGCCTATTGCTCCTCGAAAGTTTTTTTCATTTTTATTTTGCTTTTTATGTTGAAAAATCATTCCTAATATTTCAAGTTTTTTTAGCGTTTTTTCCCTTGGTCAAAACGTCCAATAGCTATGACTATACATTTATAACACTACTAAAACCGAAGGATATAAAAAATTTTATTAACAGCAGCTGCAATGGAGATATAATTCTTATGCAGTGATAATGTTCATTGTCTTTTACTTCATCTCATTAGCTGCTCTATTTACAATTAGTGCTTCTTAATGTGAAGTAATGAAGTATAATATAATAATATATATGATACATTATACCGAATTTCAGAAACTAGTTTCTACAACGAGTTTTACAATAGTTTTTCTGTTTATAATTTCAGTACAAAGGATGCAACATTTAATGCAGAAGAAGGAACTGTCAAAGTTTATTTGAGAGGAAGGCCCATTAACTTGTACCTGCCCAATTCTCTTATAGAAAACTATTCACTGTCAAAAGTGGCGACTGCACCACTCGCAAAACTTCGTCTGGAATGGGTGTATGTTTTTTATCTATCTCATACAATATTATTATTCATTTATAAACATTATTTTATACAGTAGCTGCTGTCAATTTTTTCCGCCAGTCAATGAGAACCATTGTAATTTCGTAATTATATTATCACTTGCTACAAATTATAAGTATTATATCACATAGGTATTACGCATACATTAATGTGCTTGCTAGTACTACATGATTTTCAATATTAGCATCGCTGCGGTTTTTTACAAATCGCTGATTTGTATCAAAACGGAGACTCAAATTAAGTTGATTATGCTAGCAACTGCAACCATCATCACTTTGAATTAATCTTAGAAGTTAGAAGTTAGTCACTGCACAGTATCCAGTACACAGTTTCATTTTGTGGCATTTTGGATCATTGGGAAATGAAATCTGCAGATAAAAGTTGTGCTTCAAGTACTGATAATTTGCTATCCATTTTTAAAAATCTGGAATATACTGAATATATACTATTCTATTTACTACTAAAATTCAAAGAAAATTCAAGAATTTTTATTCTACTACAGAGCAGAGGAATAACAGAATGTGTTGTACGTGCGGGTTGGTCATCAAATGAGAAAAAATAATTGGGTAGAGATCTTAAGGAAAAATTGTAAATTACATATCCGTTTTCATTATTTATGATACTCTAGCCTCATTTCCAACTGTATTTTTCAGTGTAAATCAGAGTAAGTTTTTTTCTGTCATGTCTCCAAGCGACAAAACTATGCAGAAGACAACATGATCATACATATTCGTGAGAGCTTTTGAATTTTGATATCTTACATGGAAAATAGAGAATATGTATGAAATCTAATCTATGTCGATATTATTACCAAAGCACATGCGTTTTGTATGTAGGCTTATAGTGAAACTTTTCTGTAATAATGTGCTTGTTAGAGTTATCTAGTTAACCAGCAGATTTCAACTTTTTAAATTATTAACCATGGCGTATTATTTAAATCCAATCCCACCATCACGATTTCAGACGTACCGTACGTAAAAGAATTTTATATTCTTGGATTTATAATACTGTTTAGTTCCCTTGTTTAATCAAATTTGTATGCATGCATTTTCAGTTGAAGTTTAAGGTCGTGGGAGGACAGAAGTTCTTTTTTCTCTTTACGTTTACTTCATCGTATTATCTAAACATTTGGAATTTTCTTTAGTTTGCCTTTATGGTCGTCTAAGTTCATTTTATAGAATATTATATTTGTGTAACATTTACATTAGAAACGGATATTATTAAGAGCTTCAAGACACTCTAGTTTTAACAAGGAATCCGGTCAATGTTGTAATTTTACAGTTTTATCAGTTATCACCTGCAATAAAAAGCATATTGTTGTTGAACAGACCGTTGATAGCTGTAGGTGGAGGCGAGATATTTTGTAGCGTTTACATTTGCATTTGTATACACATTTGATTGCCATGCACATAGTTATGAAATTTCACAGGAAATTAAAGGTTTTTTTCTTGTGTCTTCAACTCATTTCCCATGTTAATTAAATTCTTTGTATATAATATATACATGATACTTGAAATTATTAAACAACGCAAGCAAAGGAACTCAAAACATTGGTTTTTCATTCCAAGGGGTTTGAATAAGGAACACAAGACTGGCTGATTTACTTATACATTATACATTTGTGTATGTAGAGTAGACGGAGATAAAATACCATTCAAAATGAGAAAAAATATCAACTGCATTTCGCTAATATGTAGCACATATTTATATTGATAATATGCATATAAAAGCATATAATTTTTGCAATTTCAAATGACTGCATGTGAATGATGTAGACGTACACGTACACGTACTCATGTTGAAAGTCATGAGCTGAATTGTCTTCAAAAACGTGCAAGCATTGTGTAGATTTTCTTTGGGAACCATGCTGTGTCTTCGGAGAATTAGCTTGATTTTTCTAGGCTTGTAGGAATCAAGGGTAAAAACCTAACTGTACTACCATCCTACGTTTTATTTTACTGAAAGTAACTAGAAAGAGTTAATGCGAGCGTGAGCATCTCGATAAAAATAGGGGAGATGAGGAAAGGGACGGATATCGCCAAAATTCAAATAGGAATTGTAGATGAAGCACAAAAAACTTTTAAGTTTACGATAAATAAACTGTTTTTTTGTGTTTCAGTAGAAAAACCTAAACAGGGGGGATTTCATTTGGCTAAGTGTACTTAAATTTTTTACACTTTTTTAAGCAAACTTGAATGCCTCATTTTGCCGTATAAAAATCGGTTTGTAATTCTTTTCTAAACCTAAGCTATAGATTTTCTAACTACATATGTCATATTCTCTCACAATAATTCCTGAAATTTCTGTTTTTCTCATTCTCTTGGAACATTAAGTTGGCCATTACTCATGTTTAGTTACATATTATGCTGGTGTTAATAAAAATAAAGATAAGAAATGATGTTACTTGAGGTTCAAAAACTGTGTATTTGGCATTTTAAAGCAAAAAATGTGCACCCATTTATAGGATGTGTGTTTAAACGCGAGGCTTTTACATTATTTGAATGTGTAACAAACTATGTATGTTGCTTCTAACCATTCAGGTGATGGATGAACGAATGCTTTGCAGCAATTTTTTCTCTCTCGTGTCCTTAAAATTAGGATTCACACATTTGCTACTTTGTTGCATCTAGCCCTATTTTAATTTTTTACACCATTTCAAACGTTTCTAAATATGTATATACATAGATTTTTTAAACTTTTGTAAGAGTAAGTTCCCTTATTGTAAGAAAATATAATGGTTCTTTGCGGCATTACTATGCTTTTACCCTTTTCTGCTTATTTAGAGCTATTTATTTTAAGACAAAAAAAACAAAGATATTTTCTTTGATTCAAAAACCAAAAAAATCAGATATGGGTATCGTGGTCGCGATTGCCGATCAAATTTATATTATCTGCCCACTGGTGAGCTGGTCTATTTCATGGCAGCAGTTGTCGTGCTGTACAACGTGGAGGAGCAACAACAACGTCATTATCTAGGACACAACGACGATATCAAGTGGTAAGTAAAACTTTATTTACGGTTTTCCCTCAATGTTCTTTCTGTATATCTATTTATCGTCGCTGTACTGTGTACGGCAACGGTATATACCAAAACGTTATACTTTTGCTAAAAAATAAGTAGAATATACATATATATTGTTCGTATCAATGTGTGTATAGAAGAGCTTCATTCTGATTAATAGCATATGGCCATTGAATTGAGGTTTTACGTTTCCATAAATTAGAGCACATTCAGAAAGAGAAAGAAGATTGTCTTATGTAAACATTTGGTGCGAAAATAGGGTTGATTGTCATAATATTAAATCTATACAATCTACAATGTATTGTAGTAAATCTAGGATTCATAGCTAAAAAGTTGAGAGAAAGTCCTCGAAAGTGTAATAAATTCATCAGGAAAAATTAGAGAGCTAGGCCTAATACAAAATTTTGAAAAACAATATGTTGCACCATGATCATGAATGTAATAATGTAATATGATATTCATATGTAATATGTATACAATGCATATTATATTACAGTATGTATTGTAACAGGCTATGGGAAAATAAGAGGTTTTTCAATGGGAAATGACTTACATTTTTCAAATGAACTTGCGGTTTCTTACAAATTTTCATTTTCATCTCCTAATTCTTATTGTCCATATACATTTTTTAAATGAACCTGTATTTGTACCTGCTTCTTCGATTCTCAAATGTCAATGCACCACCGAAATTTCGACAATGAAGAAAAATGTGTTCACTAATCAGTCACCACACCATACACAACTAAAACGATACATGCCTGTTTAGTGACCACTCTCTCATCATAGTCAAAAACTCATGCGGTTTCCATTGGTATTCAGAATTTGCGTTTTATGATTTTATTGTAAATCATAAGCGAGTTTGATTTACTGAAGCCACTGTACTTTGTAATTAAGGGAGATGATTTTTACGTAGATGAGGTTTTGTAATCAAGAAAATTACTTCTGAATTTAGAAAGTGTATTTTGAAGATGTATTTACGACAATGATTTTTTTAGTTCACGGTATATTGTCAGAGAACTTTTGTGATAAAGTCAACAAGATTTTGAAAACTTTACAATTTATGCATAATTTTTCTGGTAATGGCAGGCGTACATAAAAAATATATACATATGCCATACATATTTGATTTAGGGCTTTTTGTATTTTAAACTGCACAGCAGGATGAAATAATTCTAATCCAGATACCACATTTCTGTTGTCTGTCAATTGGAAACGTAAAACTCACTCATGTATATTCATTTGTTTCTGTAAAAGAATGAAGTCTTTTTGAATTTACACGAACAAGGCTTGAAAATCTGTGGGAGATATCTCATTATAATTGTTTTGATTTTTGTACGCGAACAGTTTGGCGATACATCCCAACAAACTAATTGTGGCTACAGGGCAATGTTCAAATGCCCAGGACAAAAGAGAGGGAAAGGTAATCCCAAGAAAACATGCATGATCATTTGAGGCTTTCCGTACATAAATTAGAATCTCACTCTAGCAGGTTGTCATGGATTTTCATGTAAAACGCATACGACTCTATGACAATAATAAAGTTCATAAAGTTGCATGGTAATTGCATGGAACTCTCTTAGATTGAGGTTCTCATGTATCATGTGCAGAAAGCCTCATTTTATTTTAATGTTTTGCTACTTAACGTAACTAATTTTGGCATTTTTATTATAAGATTTTTAAGCCACGACAAATCACTGAGTAAAAAAATGTAAGGCTAGTCAGCAGTTGTAATTTTTCTGGCCGTTTTTATTAATCTTTGTGAATTGTTTCAGCAAGTATTATTGTATGCAAATACTGTAAAGAACAATATGTTTTTGCAAACAAATTGCCAAAAAAGTTTTAGTACTGGCGTCATGACCTCTGTATGTTATATATATATGGTAAAAATGAAACAAAAAGGTTTTTGCAATGTTCCACTCCTTTCAACATATCCACTTTGATAAATGAAGTGTGGCAAAATAACGTATCTACAACCTATTCAAACGAAATTGGATTCGGAATTAATGTTATAACATATTACGATGTAGACAATACATATTTGACCGTCTTGTTTGTATTTTACTTTCAGTTGAAAATAAATTTTTGTAGTAAGTCTCGACGTCATGAGCTTTTGTTTTTATATTATGTATATCCTAATCTGGCAGAAAATAAATTGTAAATTGTGTGCGAAATTTTTGCTTCCCACTTATGTCGTCATAACTATAATTATAGGAATAATAATTCATGCCGCTAAAGTATTTACGAATATACATATACATATATATCTATCGTACTAAGACACCAAGAATGAAAGTTAGACCTACCCCAATTTTATTTTAATAGTGTATGGAAATTTAACTTAAGGATCCTTAATCCTTTCATTGTACATATATGGAAATCTCATAATTTGGATTGAATTAATAAAGTACAAGATGAATACGTGCCATATTAAATCTTAGCTACTGATTAAAGAGCATAATAGTAAGACCAACGAGTTTATGGTAATTATAATGATGATATTAACATTGTTTAATTTTTTGACGGACGCTCTCTCTTTAGGCACATGTAAGAGTATGGAACTCCGTGTCATTGCACACACTTCATGTGATCGGCGTTGGTGACTTCGATAGGAGTATTTGCTGTTTATCATTTTCAAAGGCGGTGAGTTGGTTAAACAATTTTGGCTTGACACTATTTGTACGCTTGTACGTAATTTTAATCGTAATTAATAATGTGCATAATATGCTTTACGTGTACTTACTACTTACAATGTCAATTCAGCATTCGATTGCCTTGTCGAAATTCTGTAATAATTATTTTCACATGTAACTAGAAGTATCATTATTTCTCTCCACTGAAATACAAAACCAACATCACTTTTCTTTACCTCCGGTTAACCAGTTGCCCAGCTACGAAGAAGAAACAACACTTGAAAGGTTTCAAATAAAGTTGTTTGAAAACAATTCGTTTAAAAGATGAACATTTTATTTACAGTACATGTACTGTGTTGTTGGGAAAGGAAACAAGGTCGATATAATCATTAAATCTTCTTTTACAAGTGTGAGAACGCGATCGAATTACAGTGTTACTCTAATTATTACAGAAATCGACATGGAGTTGAAATATTTTGAACGGCATTGGAAGTTTCTGCCAAAATATAAGACTACATTTAAATTACGATAATGATATAATGTATAATAATTTCAGGTTTTATAATTATAATTAATGCTAACCATGCTGTTTATTAGGATGGGGGCTCTCTCCTATGCGTTATTGATGAATCTAGTGAACATAACATTTCTGTGTGGGATTGGCAAAAGGGAGAAAAAGGCCAAAAACTTGCAGAAAATAAGGTAATGTAATGAAATTACAATGTAACTACTAACGAGTTATGTATGTATAATATAAGTTTGACAGATTTTTCAACAAAAAGTTGTTTGAAAGTAAAAACTATGCCCGTATGAGATATATTGTATTGTAAAAATTATAGAGTTCTGGCGACACGGTCGTAGCAATGGACTTTCACCCACTTGATCGAAATTCCATAATTTCATGTGGAAAAGGTCACATTTCATTCTGGACATTTGAAAATTGTGTGCTGTACAAGAAATTAGGCATTTTTGATCATCGTGATAAACCTAAATATGTGACATGTTTGGCCTTCAACCACACTGGTAATTTATTTTTTCTGTATCTACTGAAAAGTGTTAAAAATATACAAAAAAAACCTTCATGCGTAAATGGATAAAATGTAAAGCAAAGGGTTTAAATTTTTTACAGGTGATATTCTGTCGGGTGATTCGAGTGGAAACATTTTAATCTGGGCAAGAGGCACTAATGTTGTGGCAAAAGCAATTCGAAATGCACATGAGGGTCCTATTTTCAGTATTTATGTACTAAAGGATGGTGAAATATTGACCGGTGGTGGGAAAGATTCTCGAGTTGTTCAATGGGATGCTGAATTGACTAAGGCCGAGGTTGAGACTGTGGTAAGAGGGAATTGAGTTTTTTGCTATAAAAATACGTTTATTGTCATTATCATTCCGTCTGCACGTATTATCAATTTGAGATAGTGTGTAATGTGTCTGCTGGAAATTATACCGCATAAAAAAGAAGCGTCAGAAGAGTTGCAAACAGCTTTTTCGCTTAAAAATTTAGATACAAATCAAATCGTCTTTTTTGTTGAATGTCCCATCGACACTAGATAATAAGTTATTGACAAAAGAGAGTTCAAAAAAGAATCAGCAAGAATATATATTACACATGCGCTCATGCACTGTTTCCTGGGCTTTACATACATAGTAGTATCTGCGAAATTAAAAATTGAAATGAAGTAAATCGTTCTTGAGTATTTACTTTTAACGTTGAAGTATGATGTACTATTTATTTTTAGCTTCGTTATTTGCTAACCGCTGAAGTTTTTTTAGGCTCAAGTATGTGAAGCAAGTAATATAGCAATTTTATTCGATTCGGAAAAAATCTCTGCCTTACAGCTATCTTATTTACGTAACTGGGTGCAGTATCTAACAATAAGACTATTGTGCAGCGAAAGATGTCGAGAAGTAAAACTCGCCTCGTGGTACAGTTACGGTTGTGATTTTGTCATGTAACAACTTTCGTGACGTTTTAGTAATAAAAAGATATGTTAGTAACACGTTATGTACTTGTGTCTCTCTTAATTTAGAGGAAGATTTGTCCACCTATAGTAGTTTAACTGTAGATAATTGGATAAATTATGGTAGCGATGGAAATACGGCTCTTTGGGCATAAACAGAATACAGAGAGTGACTATTGGCTTAGAATATAATAATATAAGCCTTACTTTGCTTTTTATGCTTTGAATTTCAATAAAATAAGCGAAGAATTGTTGTTCATCATTAAGAATTAGTCCCAGAGTAGGTGGGCTCCATGGTTACAACTTTTTTTTGATCTTTGGGAATTAATTGTGAGCCCCTGAGGACTCGGAGGAACGTGAAACTATTTTTACTGGATTCTACGCCTTTTTTTCTCATATATTGCCGGTTTTGAAGACCCTACAGTGTATAGTTTGAGCTGTAGAAAAATCCCAAGAAATGTCCAAAAACGACGCTTTTCTAGTCATTATCCTACCAAATACAGCCTGGAGACTTGGAAATTGGTGCAAAAATACTTTAGTCCAATGCCGACCGCTGGAGCTAGGTCACGATTTTGTTATGAGAGCCGGAGGATTGATACACACCAAAAACGTTTTGGACCTTGACTGTGTTTAGTTTTTCTTTTCTGTATGAGTTTGGACTCAAAATATCAGATCCTCAGGTAGCTCCAGCGCAAGGCAAGAGTCTAAGCTATATTTTAAGCCCAAACATGAAGTCTCTACTTAAAGTACATCCGGAGTTATTACGGATCGCAAATGGACTTTCTCGACGCAAGAAATTCTTTTCTCTTATTTCGTTCGTGACATGTGCAAGTTACCTCAACAACGTAACATTCTAAGTACACTGTAACTCCCAATATGTTGGAAATTAAATTCCACGCATTTCGTCTAAAAATTGAAGTTTCGTTTTTGCCCAAAACCTTTACCTACATACCTACTTTGCTGTTATTTGAGGGCAAAAATTTTAACTTTGATTTAAAAAAATTTACATGTCGGAAAATTTTTGTTTTTAGGTGAAAAAATTTACTTTTGGGTAAAATCATTTTACATTTGGGTTGAAAAATTTACTTTTGGGTTAAAATATTTTACTTTTAGGTGTAAAAATTTACTTTTGGGTTAAAATATTTTACTTTTAGGTGTAAAAATTTACTTTTGGGTTAAAATATTTTACTTTTA